>VDFB02124023.1:0-21595 GCA_007258455.2 Sequoia sempervirens | reverse complement strand
CGTAGTGTTTGTGGCATTTCTGCCTCTCTTGGTGCCTGCTTAAACCATTTTGGTGCAGACTACACACTATCGGCAAAACCAATGGTGTTTGCACCTAGACGTGAGTGCGCAAACAACACACTGTCATGGTGTCTATGCCCTAGCCCATGTTGCCTCCACCATTTTCTTTCCTTCACAGCTCAAGCTTTGTTTCCTTTTAGGTTTTTGAGTTCATGGGGTTTTCAAACATCATCCTTTTGATTATTTAGGCTTTTCTATTGAGTATATTAATTCCTTTGTTGGTCATTTAATTACTCTTTTCAGTAGGGTTTTGTAAGTATTCCTTTGCAATGTTTTGCTTTCATTGGGCTCCATTTCATTTTGTACTTTGGTTTGCAAGGTTCACTTATGTGTTGTCCTTGAGATCTAGGCTCACCTTGGTTATTGCAAGATTTTGAGTGATTTTAAGAACTAAACTTCATGTTTGCAGGTTCGTGGACTCTTTCTGCACAAACAACACATTGTCAGCATTTGTGGCATTCATGTGGTGTCTTTGCATAATTTGGTTTTATCTTTCTCTTATTTAACTTGTGTGTTGTCCTTGAGATCTTGGCTAACCTCTGTTTTGTAAGATTTTGAGTGGATTTTCGAACTAACCTTCGTGTTTGCATGTTTGTGAACCCCTTTTCAGTGCAAACAACACACTACCATGGTGCCTATGTCGTTCTCATGGCGTACGAGTCTTCTCGTGGCATTTATGTCATTCTTGTGGCATCTATGTCATTCCCATGGCATATGTGCTTAATCTAACTTAATCTTGCATTTTTGTTTTATGGCTTTCGTGTTTGTGCTTTCTAGGTAGCTAGATGCCTTGTGGCAGCATCTATGTAGTGTTATAGATTTTCAAACATTAATCTTAATCATTTTGGCTAACCCTTCTTGATTTTGTGAACTTGATTATTTTGAGGATTTATTTAAAACTACTTGCAGATTCAATTGGTGAAGCCATAAATCATTTAAAGTTTAAACTACTCAAATGTGGCTTGCAGGTTTGTTTGAGCAAAGACTCATTACCAAACCCCCTCTTGTGTTTGTTTAATCATTTTCTTAAGGGTTAAAATTAGCTTGTTTGGTGTCTTGGATCATTTTTTGTCATGTCCCTGCCAAATAAGGAGATTGCAACCTTATGACAGCCCCGATCGCTACCTTAATTCCTAGGCGAATGCAATAAATGGTAAACAGTGACTCTAATATGGGTAGATCAAGATTTGAAAAGGATTTGATTTGCAGCAAGGCATATAATGAAGAGCATATTAAAACAAATACAATAAAATAATAATAAACCAAGAGTCAAAGGCAGCGCTTCATTATGAAGTGGTGTCACTCTTTGCAATGAAATGGTTTGATGAAGAGATGTGACTCCCTCAAATTTGGAAGATATAAAAGGGAGATCATTTTGTTGGAGAAAGGATCAAGCAGCAATATTCATAGAAATCAAGCAATTCATTGAAGGATAAATAATCCAAGTAACACATTCAAATATCAATTCAGAAATTCATTATCAAGTATAAAAGCATTCAAGTATTATTCAAAGATTGGCCTTGTCAATCCATCAAGAAATATTAATCAGCGAAGGAAAATCAGCAATAATCTAGCAAATACATCAAGCAATCAATTTTGAACTCAAGGCAGTGTTGTAAATTGGGAGGACGAAATCCCTTCCAGGTCCACAAGAATTGAAAGGACGAAAACCCAAATCTTGGTCGAGGAGGACGAAAACCCTCCAAGGTGGGCGAAGAGTTGGAAGGCTGAAAACCTTCCATGCTCTTTGGCAAGCTAGGGACGAAAATCCTTGGTATTGCCACTATTGAGTTAGGGGCGAAAACCTCTAATTCAGCTGATTTGTAAGTACTTTTGGAAAATTCACAATTTGACTAACTTGAGTATTGGTTACGATTTATTGATCTGAATATTATCATAAAATTCTTAATCTTTGATAAAACTATTATCATCTTTTAGTAAATATTATTGTTTTAAGGCAAAACTCAAGAATATCCCAAAAAGTGATATTACATTTTTGTTCATCCCAAAGTGCACTTATGTATGCTCTCTCCTGGCACCTTAGGGCAATCTTGGAGATTAAAAGAAAGTGTTACGTTTTTAGTTTCTTTTTAGTGAGTCTGCCTTAGATTTCATCATCAAAGAAATGACTTGAAATTTCTAGTTGGGTACATAAATTTTTCAAAGAAACGAAGCACTTGCCTTGAAGGAGGGCTATCATAATTGGCAAAGCCTTGGTGTCTGCTTGAGGGTACAAGGTGAGGTGGAAATGGATTTGACATGAACCACATGCTTGTAAATAGCACACTCATGGATTTGGGCCTTTGTACATTAGGGTATATTGAGGACACCCCTAAAAAGCCACATAAAGCCTAGATAGGACATTTCAGTCATACCCACTTGTGATGCACTCATTAGTGGTTAACACTAGAAATTTACTAACCGCATGCCCCTAGAAACGAGATTATAAGTTGTTTATGCTCTCCTCTCACACCTTCATGTGATATTGAGGATCAAAAATAATTACTACCTTCTCATGGGTCCTACATTCTACACCTAGATACGCATTTAACAGTGGACTTACAAGTGTGTACACACCCATAACTTGAATAATTTAGGTTGTTGGTGTGTTTGATTGTTAGCAATAGTGTTAGATCCATGCTTTCTTTCAAACCTAAACCAAATTGAACCTTTGAAAAATCACATCACTATCTTGGCGACACACATCAAAAATTGTTCCATCTAAGCAACATTTGAAGCCAAGGTCCTTAACCAAAATCTAAGTCAACCCATCCTTGAAATACCAATCCTACTCCAACACCAATCCACATTATCCCTAAATCCATCCTTCTAATCCTAATCCAAACCCAAATCAATCCCATCCATAAAGCCTTAATTCAAACCCAACACCAACCATTGCATCCTTAGAACCTTTGCCCTTGATCCAAACCTAAACTCCTTCCTCCTTGTAAGATCACAAGACTCCTAATCCCGTAATCCCAAAATCATCATCCTAATCGAAATTGTCCATACTCCTAGGAACCATCCTAATCTAGAACACCATTACATTATCCTAAAACAATCCTTGGACATTTTCAAAATCATCTTTGATCCTTGTTAGTTTTAAGATCAGAAGTTAGATAAGCAGATTTTAATTCAATTTCAATCAAATAGACACAACATATACCCTGGGAAAACCCTCCACCTGAGGGAGAAAAACCCAGCAACAATATATCACTTATATATTGAAATATGAATCAACAATGTCCTTTACAATGAGACCAATTACAAGGCCAAACAACAGCACCAAAACTTGATGCAATATCTTGATTATAATGTCACTCTTCTTGAAGACAAAGATTCAACCTCCTTAGAAGACTTTGATCTGCTCTTTACAGATTCGCACTTGAACAACTCGAACTATGAATGTGTATATGAATGAATGAATGATCAGTGAGCAACTTGAATATATACAAGAGGGAGAGAGATCGCGTCCTTTCAAGATAAGGTAAGTTGGCCTCAATGAAAAATCGAGACTCCTCAAGGTGGCAGATAAGAGGTTGGCCTCCATCAATAATCATATAACAATAATTAAATATTATTTATCATTCAAGGTGAAGTGCCTCTTCACCAATAGTCATCTCAATAAATTAAATAGCCAATAGGCTATATATTTAATTTATTCTTTAAAAAATCGGGGTTGGAAGTAGAAGCCCGACGCTGCTAACATCAACACTCCCTCTCAGCTAGGGAGGAATACTTCCAGCTATCCAATGTCATGGAGTCTCTCAACATGACACCCACAATGGCTACACCCATATGTGGAAAGAGCTCATCATGGAGTCACTCAACGTGATATCAACCATCATGGCCACTCCCATGTATGGCAAAGCATATGTGCACAAGTTCCCATCACAGAATCACTCAACGTGATGTTGTCATCTCATCATGATGTCCACCATGGCTACTCCCAGAGGGTATAAACACAAGTACAAGAAAATCATCACGAAGTCTCTCAACGTGATGTTGTCATTGGAGGCACTCAACATGACATCCACCATGGCTACTCCCAGAGGGTGGAAACAAGGGCTTTCACCTCAAATTTCTCTCACAGAGAAAGATGCATTAACAAGGGCTTACACCTCAAATTTCTCTCACAGAGAAAAATGCATTAGACAAGGGCTTGCACCTCAAATTTCTCTCACAGAGAAAAATGCATTAAGGAAAATCACAGAAGATCATTGAAGCGAAGTCTCCCTCTCAGCTAGGGCTTCATTCTCCACAATTCCAAGCTTTTCTCGAAAGTACACAAACTTTACTCTGGAGAGAGGCTTGGTGAGAATATCAGTCATCTGCTCATCAGTGCTAATGTACTTCAGCTAGATAGCTTTCCTCAATACCATATCTCTAATATAGTGATATTTGATCTCAACATGTTTAGTTCTATCATTAAACATTGGATTGACAGAAAGCTTCACACAGCTTTGATTATCACAATGAATGACAGTCGGCTCCAACGATTGTCCAAACAATCCTGCAAGAAGCTTTCGAAGCCACACTGCTTCTCAAGCTGCCACATAAGCTGCAATATACTCGGCCTCTGCGGTGCTTAGTGCCACTGATGGCTACTTCTTGCTACACCAGGAGATCATCGCAGACCCCAAACTGAAGCAACATCCAGAGGTACTCTTCCTATCAGCAACACACCCTGCCCAATCAAAATCAGAATATCCATGCAGCTTCAAGTCCACACCAGAAGAATATCTCAAGCCATACCCAACTGTGCCACGCAAGTATCTCAGGATATGCTTTGCTGCAACTAGGTGTATTTTCCTTGGTTTACACATGAACTGACTAAGTGCACTCACTGCATAGCAAATATCTGGTCTAGTATTGACTAGATACATCAACGATCCAATCAACTATTGTACATAGTAGGATCCACCAGATCTGAACTAGCTGCAGCCTCTTTTAACTTCTACAAATTGGTCTCCATCGGTGTAGCATGGATTTGCAATCAACATACCAAATCTCTTCAAAATGTCTATTGTGTACTTCCCTTGACTCATAATGATTTCATTAGGCCTCTACCATACTTCTAAACCAAGGAAGTAATGCATGTATCCAAGATCCTTCATTTAAAATTCAGAAGCTAACTCCTTGCATTTGATAATAAGGTGATCTTCTCCAGTAAGAAATAAATCATCAACATAAAGAACCAAGATCAATGCTTCACCATCAATTACCTTGAAGTACAGGTTTGAATCAGCATCGTTCTTGGAGAAGCCCAAGCTCATCAGGTATCTATCAATTCTCTCATACCAAGTGCGAGGAGCCTGCTTAAGGCCATACAAAGCCTTCTTCAATCTGCAAACATGAGACTCCTTCCCATGAACGTCAAAGCCATCAGGTTGCTCAATGTATACCTCTTCTTCAATTACACCATTTAGAAATGTTGTCTTCACGTCCATCTAATGTAACTTCCATCCTTTAACTGCTGCAATAGCAATGATAGTCCTAATGGAGGTATAACGAGCAACTGGAGCAAAGGTTTCCTCATAGTCTATTCCCTCTTTCTGAGAGAGTCCTCTAGCCACAAATCTAGCCTTGTACTTCTCAATGCTTCCATAAGCCACATGCTTGATCTTGAACAGCCACTTACAAGATACAACAAATTTTCCTTCTGGTCTAGGTACTATATCCCAAACATCATTCTTGAGGATAGATTGATATTCTTCAGCCATAGCATCTCTCCATACTTGTTGACTTGTAGCTTCCTCAACACTAGAAGGCTCAGATTCAATAATTTGACTCATCAATGCAACATAGCTTGGATACTTTTGTGGTCTTTTGCTTTCTCTGAATGTTCCTCTAGGAGCTGCAAACTTTTCTGCCTCCTGCATTGTTTTCCTAGCCCAAAGAGGTCTCTTTCGACCAATCACAATGTCTCTCAGCCCATCAGTTGGTTCCAAAGGCTCAACTGGATCATCATCTTCTTTAGGTTCAGTAGCCTCCCTCTGAATCTCAAGAGTATGGTCAACTTCCATGCCTTGAGGAGACTCTTGGTCTTCATTATCTATCTCCATGTGAGTGCCTTTAGATCTCTTGAATGCAACGTCCTCTTCAAATGTAACATCTCTACTGATTTCTATCAGTTTCTGACCTGGAATGTAAATTTTGTAGGCTTTTGAAGACTCACTGTAGCCCACAAATATTCCCTTCTTGCCAGATGGTTCCAATTTTGTCCTTCTATCTTTAGGCACATGAACATACACAGGACAACCAAAGATTCTTAAATGGCTTACTTTTGGCTTCACACCTGTGAAAGCTTCTTCAGGAGTCATGTTCTCAAAAATGCGATGAGGGCTCTAATTCTGAACATACACAGCTATCCTAGAAGCTTCAGCCCAAAGGAAGGTTTGTAGATCTTGATCATGGATCATGACTTTAGCTGCTTCTACAATGGATCTGTTCTTCCTTTCTGCAACACCATTTTGTTGTGGATTGTACGGGACACAAAACTCCCTCTTAATCCCTGTCTCAATATAAAAGTTACGAAAGCTTCCAAAGATGTATTTTCCTCCGTTGTCAAATCTCAAAACTTTGATCCTCTTCCTAGACAAGTTCTCTACTTGGGCTTTAAATTCCTTGAATCTCTCAAGTACTTCCTCATATTCTTTAGTCTTTAAGAAATAAATCCAAATCTTTCTAGAGTAGTCATCAATGAAAATTACATACTACAAGAAACCACTCAAAGAAGCAATAGACATTGGACCACACAAATCAAAATGAACAAGATCTAGAATGCATTTAGATCTACTCTCACTACTATGAAATGGACCTTTAGTATTCTTACCCAAAGTGCAACCTCTGCAAGTGCCTTCATGCTCCTGGCTGAGTTTAGGAAGGCTTGTGACCATCTTCTCCATGGTTGGAAGTGCTCTGAAGTGGAGGTGAGCAAGTCTTCTATGCCAAAGCTCACACGAACTTGATGAATCATGCAACAAAGCCTGTAATGGACAAGTGGAAAGTTTGTAGAGACTCTCTTGCCGAACACCAATCACTCGGGCAGTCTTGATGCTGGAGTTCTTTGGTCATGCAAGGACTTTTCCTTCAGAGAATTCAACTTGATATCCCTTATCCTCCAATGCTGAAATTGAGACAAGATTCCGTTTGATGCCTAGTACAAATAACACATCGCTCAACTGAAGAGAGATGTCGGAATCTAAGTGAAGAGAGGAGGTCCCAACACCTTTCACAGAATAACATGCATCATCTCCAATTATGACTTGAACACTTGTATCTTTCTCCACCAATTCTGAAAGATGTTCTCTAAATCTAGTGATGTGACGAGAGGCACCACTATCAATCAACCAAGTGTTGCTATATGTTGGAACATTGCTTGATAGGGCAGAATAGAATAGAAATCCGCTTGAATCCTTCTGAGGAGAGATCTCGCCCACATCTACAATTGAAGCATGTTGCTTAGGTCTAGTTGGACAATCTTTTGCATAGTGACCAAACTTGTCACATCTGAAGCACTATATGTGGGAGAGATCCTTCTTCTTCTTAGATGCAGGAGCACTATCTGATATGTTGTCTCTGTTCCTCTTGAAGCTGCCTTTCTTCCATTCTTTTCCTTTCTTCTTCGAAGATTGAGTGGAAGTACATGAATGTCTTCATTGGTAGAACTTTGCCCAATGCCTCGAGCTGCTAATCTTGATTCCTCTTGAATGCAATCTACCCTCAAGCGACCAAACTTAGTTAACTTTGATCTCCCATTGATACCTTGGATAAATGGCTCCCAAGATTGAGGAAGACCATTAAGAGCCAACATGACCAAGTCCTTGTCATCAACCATATGACCAATGGTACAAAGTTCATCTCTCAACTCGGTGATCTTCAAGAAGGAGGAGATGACAGAATCTCTTTTCGCCATCTTGATGTGATGAAACTGTTGCCTTAGTGCAAGAGCTCTGCTTGTATTGTTGATCTCATACATTTCCTCCAAGGTCTTGAACATCTCCCTTGTTGTCTTCAACTTGGAGATAATCGGCACAAGGTGGTCCTTCACAAAATTAACCAAAATTTTCCTCGCCTTAGTGCCATTCTTCTTCCATTGTGACTTCTAATTCTCATCGGAAGGCTCGGGAACTTCGCTTTCCACGAACTCAGCAATCTCATTTTCTTCCAATGCAAGCAATACTCTAAACTTCCAAGAGGTGAAGTTGGAAGCACCTTCAAGTCTATCTTCAACCTTAAGCCTATTCACCATTTTCGAAGATAAGATAGACGCAAGAAGATGAGAACAAGAGTGGAAGATAACACTGCTTATGTAAATCTGATCATGATCTTGCTTAAACCCGCTCTGATACCATGTTAGTTTTAAGATCAGAAGTTAGATAAACAGATTTTAATTCAATTTCAATCAAATAGACACAGCATATACCCTGGGAAAACCCTCCACTTGAGGGAGAAAAACCCAGCAACAATATATCACTCATATATTGAAATATGAATCAACAATGTCCTTTACAATGAGACCGATTACAAGGCCAAACAACAGCACCAAAACTTGATGCAATATCTTGATGATAATGTCACTCTTCTTGAAGACAAAGATTCAACCTCCTTTGAAGACTTTGATCTGCTCTTTACAGATTCGCACTTGAACAACTCGAACTATGAATGTGTATATGAATGAATGAATGATCAATGAGCAACTTGAATATATACAAGAGGGAGAGAGATCGCATCCTTTCAAGATAAGGTAAGTCGGCCTCAATGAAAAATCAAGACTCCTCAAGGTGGCGGATAAGAGGTCGGCCTCCATCAATAATCATATAACAATAATTAAATATTATTTATCATTCAAGGTGAAGTGCCTCTTCACCAATAGTCATCTCAATAAATTAAATAGCTGATATGCTATATTTTTAATTTATTCTTCAAAAAATTGGGGCTGGAAGTAGAAGCCCAATGCTGCTGACATCAACAATCCTTAAATCAAAACATCCAATCATCACATCTATCCTTGGGAACTTAAATCATCCATAGGTCCCAAGTCCAACTATCACAATTCTATCCTTAGAACCTTGAATTATCCATAGGTTCCAAACTCAATCAATCCAAAACTATCCCAAGAATCCAAAGTTTGAGCATCTAAATAGCCCAAGTCCCTCTACGTTGTCTAAATAATCAACTATCCAAACTTCCAAGTCATCCAAGCCTATCCTCGGAGCCTTAAGTTATTCTTGATTTCCAAAAACTTCCTAGAATCCAACCAAATCAATCCCAATCCTTGAGTCCAATTCCTCCTTAGTCATCCTTAGGACTCACCATCCCATTTAATCAAATCATCCAAAAAAACACCTAAAAATAATCATCCCTTTTAGATATCCTTTGGGATTCATTATCCCTCTAAATACAACCATCTAGCAATCATCCTAGCCATCTAAGTCCAAAGGGCTTCCCCTTTGAAACTCATAGTTCAAATCCAAGGTCTATTATCCAAAAGTTATCCTTAGCAAACCTAATCCAAAAAAATCCAAATGAAATTGAAACCAATCTTCCAAAAGCCCAAGCCATATTCTTGGAACTAGATTGTATGTATCCTATCACTAGACAACAAGCCAAGCAAGGAATGGAATCTCGTGATGAAAAGACCTTCGCCTCTAGGCTGCTCATGATCCCATAATCCTATCTAAAAGAACCATCCCATCCGCATCACAACAACAGCAATAGTGATGCTCCTAATCAACCCAAATATGCCTTTAACTATCACAATTTCATTGGTTCTAAACAAGGACATGGCCTTATGGAAAGGTTCATAGAGATAAACAAAGATGCAATACTTCAACAATCAATCGAATTGGGAGCCAAGTTGCCACTCATTTATGACCTTTCTAATGTTAATAACATAGTGCATTTAGAGACCCTTGACCATGGTCATGATCATGGAGAAAACCCAACTACTAGCCATGAAACTTCAAACCCTAGTCATGATCGTACCAATCTTCATCTTGACCATAACACATCTCAACCCAAAATACCCATTTTCATCAAAGGCAAGAACTCCCATTAAGACTTAATCTAACATAGGACACGACCCTCTATCAAATTGATCCTCTAAACATTCCATCAACTAGCCAATCCATACCCATCAACAATACCCAAACCAAATCCAAACATTATGCCTCTCAACCAAAATATGTCCACCTCTCAATTTCTAATACACTAACCTCTAACATTCCAACCTTTAGTATCCCTATGTCTAGCATGATTATCCCCAACTTTGACCTTATCCCAAATCTTAACCACATCTCTCTTGGTAACCCAAATCAAACTTAACATCATTCCATCACTCGACAGCACCACACACAACATCAAACATATCAATACAACTACATTCCTCCCAGCACACCCTTTGACCTTGAATAGCAAGCCATGAAGGATGGTATTAAAGGGTTGCAAGATGGGACACAACGAATGTACTATACATTTGAGAAGTTATGCCCTTACCCTCTAGGCCATTCCATCTCGCAAATCATGTTCCCCCCTTTGAGATTCCAAAGTTCAATAAATACAAAGGTAAAGGCAACACCAAGGAACATATCAAGGAATTCTTCATGGCATGTCAAGAAGTGGTCCACATGGACATGTACTTGCTTTGCCTTTTCCCCCAAGTCTAGGAGGGGAAGTGTTGTTTCATAGTTACAAGACTCGCCCAAACTCGGCGAGTACTCGCGAGTCCCGAGGCGAGTGACCCTAAACGAGTCCCAGAGACTCGGCTGTCGAGTACTCGCCGAGACTCGCCAAACTCGCCGGACTCGCCGGACTCGCCAGACTCGCCGAGTTTTGTGCCTCAGACTCGGCCATTTTAATTAAATTTTTTTAAAAAAATTGCAATCTTTAATTTACAATTTTTTGAATTAAATGGTGCGCGCCATGAAGGTTTGTGTGGTTTCGAAGGTCTTCATTTGGGCTTGGTGGCGGGGGCTCCGCCCCTCGACCCCGCCCTGTATCACGACAGGGAGCACGCCCAGGGCGCTGCCCCGGGACCCCGCGAGGGGCGCTGCCCCTTGACCCCGCTGGGGGCACTGCCCCCAAACCCCCACAAGGGGCGCTGCCCCTTGACCCTGCTGGGGGCGCTGCCCCCAAACCCCTGCACCCAAACCCCTGCAAGGGGCGCTACCCCTTGACCCCGCTGGGGGCGCTGCCCCCAGACCCCCGCGAAGGGCACTACCCCTCGATCCTATTGGGGTGTTTCCCCCAAAACCTCATCAAACTATAGGTCTAAGCATGTTATAGGCCAATGATGAATCATGATCATTAAACCTACAAAATACATATCCCCTGTTGTAAATCTTTGCATCTTTTGCAGTCAAAGCCATAATCAAGGATTATCTTGTTCCATACATTAGACAACAAAGCATGCAGTCTTGAAGGCTACAATAAAAATTTAATAATAAATTCCTCACTTGAATATAAACACCAATCATTGAGATGCAAGAAAATATCATGGCTATATCATCGTCTATGACCTATCTTTGACACTAGCGCATGACTTGTCGTGATGTTGGGATAAGTAATGCAAGCTCTTTTGAGCCATAGACTTATATTTTTAATTTTGATATTTGTTTTGATGCCATGGATTTCATATTCCATGAGTTTTGTATACATTTGACAATATTTATATATTTAAATGTGTTATTTCCTTCAACTAAAATTTGCGTTTATACTTATGTGATCGATGTATGTTTGTGTATGAGATCATAGTAATTTCTATTTGATGATGTTATTGTGTCTTTAAGGTTTATTTATTAAAGGGTGCGTGAAACAAGTGTTAAATCCTTAAAAATCTCTGAATTTCTTGGGTTTTTCTATTTGCCGAGTCTTTGTCGAGTCTGCGCCGAGTCTGGGCTCCGAGTCCGAGTCCGAGTCAAAAATTGGCTTGCCGAGTCCGAGGCGAGTCCGAGTCTTGTAACTATGGTTGTGACCTTTTCACACATCGCCCCATCGCAGATGGGGACCCCCTAAATTTTTCTCCATTCGGGTCTTTTGGCTTTGCCTTTTTGGTCTGTCTCTCTCGGTCTGTTCCTTCCATTTGCTAGTGTACTTTCCATTTGACCTAGATTTGAATTATGACTAAGTCTGAAGGGCTTTTTGAATGAATTAGGGTTTATAATTTTCAGACTACTTTGAGGTCAAGTCGATTCGATAATCAACTTTTGAACTTAGCACTGCTGTTAGAACACTTCAGGTGGACTCCCTCTGAATTTTCACTGAATTCTGTCAACTTTCTATTTTTAGTAAGTGTCAATCTAGGGTTTGTTTTTTCGAGATTTTCATGCTCTGACAATGACACCACATTCTGAGCACTTTGAACTCATCACTGGCCAAATTTGAGCAGAAACGGACGACTTGCTATTTTTAGCAATTCTACCTTCGGAGGCAATTTCCAGGGTTTACATGTTGAATTTTCAGATGCATGCCTGGATATTCTTTGTGGGTTTTTCGAGACCTTCGCAGTAAAATGACATGCAAAACAGGATAACAACTTTTAGCATTCAGCCTTCAGAGGCAAATATTAGGGTTTTCATGCAGATTTTCTCAGCGCATGTCAGCATATTCCTTCTGAATTTTCCAAGACCTTCGCAACGATGTAACATGCAAGCAGAACTGGTCACTTTTCAGAAACTTGCTATTTTTAGCCAGTGCTTGCATGTTGAAGATTTTTCTGGGTTTTTCTGGGTTTTTCAAGATTTTTCGGGCAGTGTGACATGCAAAATCATCTGAGAGCCAGTTGGTCACTTTTTCAACCACTTTCTATTTTTAGCAGGGACCACTCTCGCAGCTGCCCGACACTTCAGAACCACGAACTGATCGACATGCAGCAGAAACGAGGTCAAACGGAGCTCATTTGAAGAACATGCAAAAACGAGGTCAAACGAAGCTCATTTCAGGGCTAAAAATGAGGAATCAGACATTGATCCGGTGGACATTTTTCAATGAAAATTGAAGTGTCTCATTTCTCTCCAGAATCTGCACCATCAGAAAGAGCTCAGCGTCCTGATTCCAACGCAACTCGAACGAAGCGAAAAGGAGTCCGTTTGTGCAAGTTATGGCCAGTCAAACCTTGGGTCAAACTGGGATCAAAGGGCGTCCAGGAAGCGGAAAAAATGATGTTGTCAAAAGTTGTCAAAGTCAGCATCATCGCGAAGAGCTCGTCAAGACGATTCCGACGGCGTTCGTTTCGTCAAAATCCGACATCGTATGCGAGAGTTATCAGCAGTCAAAGTTTCAGGTTGACTTGGTGGACTTGAAGGTATAGTGATGACATCATCATCCGTACAACTGACGTCAGCACGTGGTACAAAATATGAAGTGGACCAATCGGAAGTTGACACGTGGCATTCCGTACGGTCCGTACATGTCGACGTGGCACGATGAGGTGGCAGGTGATGTCAGCAAGGTCAACGAATCAGGCATTGACACGTGTCAGTCGTACGTCCATGTCAGCGTAACACGTCAGCACATAGTCGGCGCCTAGTCAGCATCCGAGTCAGCAGACACGTCATCGGCTTCGTCATCGGACAGTGAGCACACAGTCAGCAACAGTTGTCATCCGCGTCACCTGCGAGGGCCAATTGGTGTTCGCCACGTGGCGCCCTCCGGGTGCGACACATGGCCCGTCGATTGCTTCTCCTCCATCGTCGGCATTATATTGTTGAATAAAATGTATGAGCGGCTGGTATGGGACTCGAACTCCCAACCACCCGCAAGCGAGATTGCCGGGCGACCATTGCACCAAACCGTCGGCCGTTACCCAAATATAGTGGCCGTTTGGTTTTGTTGTTGAAATAGTTTTGGATATTGCCTATTAAAAGCCAGCGGTTGGGTTGGAACCCGCGACCGCTGGCTTACCAAAATGGTAAACCACCAACGCGCCAACAAATATTGTTTAATATTATATGTGGCCCGGTCGCTTTTGTTGACCTGCCAAAACCGTATGCCTTAGAATTAAAAAACCAACTCCCTCAAATAAAAACAAACAATAATCTTATTGAAGATTATATCAAATAAAACAACCTCCCAAATGGCAAAAGCCCGAAAGAAATAGGTAAAAGGGCTTAAATTTGTTATTATTTAGAAGATTTATTATGTAAATTGGGGGATTAAGTTGTTTTAGGGAGATTGTTAAAGATTTAATGTATTTTGGAGAGATAAGGGGAATATTGTAAAATCTTTTGGTTAAGGCCAAATTGGGTTATTTTTTTGTATTTAAAGGGGTGTGAGGTGAGAGTGGAGATTAAGGAAGTTTTTCTTTCAGGTGATGAAGTCTTGACGCTGGGACAACACAAAAGAGAGGTCTTGTTGAAGAGTTTTCGAGCCATTCTTGTACGCCAGAGCGCTGTTATGCTGCCGAAGTGTTTGGAGAATGGTTATGGTGCTGTTGTAATTGATTTTTGGAGTTAATCGGATCGGTCTCTCTATTGGAGTGGACCCGGAGACGTAGTCACTTTCGTGACGAACTCCGTTATCAACTGTTTGCACTTCTCTTCTCTCTCTTTCTTTCTCTCATTTCCTTCCTTTCTGTTATAATCACCTTGTTATTACTTTCATTTTGTTATTTCCATAAGTTAATTTTGATTTAATTAACTTGGAATAAACATTGTAAAAAATTAAGCATTCATTTCTGCAATTTAGTCTAGATCCTATACAGATCAGACATCAAAATGTCCAAAACTGAAATATCCACCATGATCAGTGTCCTTCAGGGAGTCTGCTGGCAAAATTTGAAGACAATCGGAGCACTTACTATTTTTAGTAAGGCGTTCCTAACGCAGGCTATAAATAGAAAGTCAATCTCAGGCGCCAGCGCAGACAGGCAAGTTTACCAAAACAATGGGAAAATGTAAACCTCCCTTCTTCTTCCTTATAATTTTGTCGTAGGCTACCAGTTGCCTAGACAGCTCAAGCATTATTATTCTGTTCGTGGGGTACCTCGGTAGTCGGTAGACGTATGAACTGTACCCTGGCAGCCTCAAATAGGTGAACTTTGGGAATTGGACAAACCAAAACCCATACTCTTCTATCAACATTTGCGCCTCTTCAGATATCCTCTGTTGCAATCTCTGCTGAAGGGTCCTCATGATGTACATGGTGAAGGCATCGTTCACCCGCTTGAAGTCAGCGGTGCGTGTGAGATGCAACTGCCTACAAGATTCATGAATCTTGAACTGATTAAAACCACACCCAATCGGCTCTTGGTATGCCAACCCCCTGTATTTTGTCATCCGAGCAAGCATGTAGATGACATACGATCTCATGTAGAACGTTTTCGTTCTCCTTAGATTCCGAAACTGCTCATCAATGTTGTCGCTGATCATCTGAGCCCAATTTACTTCCACCTTTCCTTCGAGCACCACGCTGATGTAGAACATCCATGGTTCGAACACATATGACTGTGGGCTGCCGTTAACTCGACTAAGCAACATGATCATATCACAGTATTCCTGCTTCAGCTCCTCTGAAATTATTTGCTTTGCCAGCCTAGCGGCAGAAGGCTTTGGCTTTCTCATCCAGGTGGTGTTAATTCTCTTCATGCACTTCTCGAAAGATGTGGCATACATCTTATCATCCTTTTCTTTGGATTTGTATAGCATCTTGTCTGTAGCCAGGATCCCGAATGCCTCGCCAATTGCATCAGGTTCAAGGTTAGCCAACAACGTGCCATCCGGAGAAACAATCGTCCGATGGTCTGAATTGTAGAAGTTTGCGCATGTCATGTCCCCTTCTCAGTGACATCTCTCAGACGACAGGATTGGCCTATCATACGACCCTCGTAGGCCGATGGACTGGAAGGGGGTCACCGGAGCTTGGCTCAGCTTCAGTCAGCAGGGATTGATCGGTTGTCTTTCGTTAAGCTCGTCGGAGGTCATTTCGCGAATTGCTATTTTTAGCAGTTCTTGGCTGATGTGGGGCTATTTTTAGGATTTAATCACGGCATCAGAGTCACCTGCATCAGCATCAGACGGATCAGTAAACGGGTTAGAAATAAGGGAGATATTAATATTTGATCGTATTGATTAAATATTAATTAATTAACGTTTATGATATAAAGTTATAATTTAATATTATAACTTAAGTGGTTTCTTGAAGGGTGCGCCCAACATCAGAAGGGGCCAAAAGTCATTATTAAAAGTAATTGAAATATTCAGTGATGGACTATTGAAATATTAAAACATTAAAACGTGAATATTTCATTAAAACCCTATTTTCAAGGGAATCGCACTTTTCAGGGTATTAGAGGCTTTTGCATTGGGAAGTGCGCCATTATGAGTTTATTGAATTGGATATTGATCAATTTTTGGTCTGAGCCTGAGACTTAGGGTTTCACGTTCGATTCCTTGGAGAACGAGCCATCTCCAGCGGAAAGCAGTTCAGAGAGTGTGCAATATCACTCGATTTATTGCCTACAGAGGTTTTCTTACTCAGAGGAAACTACAGAGCTTTCAGAGTTTGTTCTTGATCAGAGATTCTTCAGTGTTGGTGTCCAGACAGTGTTTCCTAACCTAGGCGCACCTTTTTCCAGAGGATTACACTATGATTTGGTTGAAGCCGTACAAGTATTAATTGCAGCTTGACAGGCCGTACTTTACCAGCAGGCCGTACCTCTTAAGAGCCGTACTTATCACATTGGAATCAACGCCTTGGTTTGGAGGCTCCAGTTTGTTCAGAAAGAGGCGCCTATACCAGTCAAACAATTTGTGCATGCCAGAAGGAAGGAAGGAGATCACATTTATTTCTGCCGTACCATTTGTACCTTCAGCCGTACCAGCAGAAAACCAGGTTCTTTTCCCAATAAAAATTCTTCTTTAATTCATTGCTTCTTCTGGGTATCATTGTAATCACTTGAAAAGTTGAATCAAGGTTACTGGTGTTGTTAGTATTGCATTTCCAGAGCTATCTGATTTTTAGAGAATTTATTTCCATTTATTAGCATTTATTATCAAATTCGTACCTTCTCAATATTGCATCAAAAACACAAAAAAATCTCAAAAACCTAAAAACGTCAGAAAAACTTGAAATATCAGTTAGATCATTGTCAGAGGGAAACCAGGGGTTTCTACAGTGGTATCAGAGCTTGATCCTGCCATCCTAGGGTTTGGCCATCACATGCAGCCAGAGGATTTTGATACATACAGGTACTACACTCGCAGACGTGCTTTGCTTGACAGGCAACGCAGTTTGAGCAGGCAGCCGGAGATCATGGCTGACAGGAATGATAGGGCTGAGAGAACAGAGATACCTCGGACAGATATCCCTCAGAACAACCGAGATCAGGATGATCCTGAGGTCTTACTCACACTCAGAGATATTCGTGCAGGACAACGTCGATCTGACGATGTATTACAGCAGGTAGCACAGGCACTGCAGAGATTAGGGACTTCGAGGAGACCGTCACCACATCGTGACGATGACAGGAGTGATGCTGGGTCACGGAGAGCACCTAGGACAGTGTCACGGACAGCTGATAGGCCTACAAGGCCTACGTTCACGAGACAGGAGCCCGATGAGGCTATGCCAGAGGAGGATCGGGATGATTTGTTTGCGGATAACCTTATGGCAGCAAACGAGGAGTGGGAGGTGATACCTCCTGCAGTCAGAGAACGGATCACTTTTGACCGTTTTATCACACAGAGGCGTGAACACAATAGGGCTCGTCAGGACTGGAGCCCCCGACAGCAGAATAATGACCTCAAACATGCAACTAACAGGTTGAATCTGGTAATGTTTGATGGCAGTGGGAAGATGACAGCCCAAGCTTGGATTAGCAAGCTTGATACATTCCTTACCTTGCGTCCGATGGCTGAGAGAGACGCTATCCGTTACGCTACACTGCACCTCGAGGGAGTAGCATATGACCGGTGGCATCACGGTATGGTGACGCTACATCATGATAGGATCACTTCATATCAGGAGTTCGTAGACAGGCTGGTTGAGAGATTTGATAGGAAGGATCCGGAAACTTACTTCAGAGATTTGGCACAGTTGAGGCAGAGTGGCAATCTCGAGACATACATCAGCGACTTTCAGAGACTTTCCGTCATGGTTCCGAGCATATCTGAGAGGCGGTTGGTAGTTCTCTTTATGGAGGGTTTATCAGAACCACTTAAAGGCTGGATAAAAGCCTTTGACCCTCCATCATTACAGGAGGCGATGAGGAAGGCACGTAATATGGAGTTCGCAGCCCCAGCAAATAAATTTAACTCCAGAGGTTCTTCATCGTTCCGAGACAACAAAGGGTTTAATAAAAACAATGACAAATCTGATTATAACAAAAACAAATCAGATTATAGAAACGATTCGAAGGGTAAATCAGCCTTCCCACCCTTGGATCGTGAGGCCCTGAATGACCTTCGCAGAAAAAAGTTATGCTTTTACTGCAAGGGACCGTATGATGCCAATCACGATTGCCCTCTAAGACCTAAGGGCAAGGCGAATCGTGTTATGTGGGCATACTATGAAGACTCAGAATCAGAAAATTCAGAGCAGCCTGAGCATTCAGATGAGTCAGAGACAGAGACTCCAGAGCATAGAGTGGAGGTAGAGCCCGAGCTTCAAATACAGGAGGGCAGATTGTCTAGCATTCAGCAGGAGGGTTCTTTCCGGCTCCGTGGTGTATTAGCAGGTCAGAGGGTCATTACCCTATTGGATACAGGAGCTACACATAATTTTATTGATGCTAGGTTCGTTGAGAAACGAGGGCTTATCACAGAGGAGTTTGAGGGCATCAGAGTCAAAGTGGCGGATGGGTACACTTTGAGATGCGAACGCATGATTAGAGATCTTCCATTACGCTTGAACAACTATGAGTTCAAGGCAGATTACTATGTTGTCAATATGGGAGACATCGATTTAGTATTGGGAATGAAGTGGTTGCACTCACTGGAGGAGGTCACACTTCGTCTCAAGGATATGGAAATACGTTTTGAGGTCGACGGGAAGACTCACATTCTAAAGGCAATACGGGACAGCGACCTTAAAACAATTTCTTTTCGCCGAATGGAGCGGCTCATGCGTCATGACATGGTAGAGTGGGCTGCCGAGTGTCATTTAGCACCTTTACAGGAGGGACAGCAGAAGACAGAGTATCATCCGGACATTCAGAAGATCAGAGTCAAGCATGATAAGGTGTTCAGTGATATCCCGCCAGGTAGACCTCCAGATAGAGGGATCGAGCACATTATTGAGCTCGAAGAGGGTGCAAAACCCATCATGATAACTCCTTACAGGCATCCGAAAAGATTGAAGGATGAGATTGAGAAGACCATAAAGGAGTTATTGGCTATGGGTCACATTAGACCTAGTAAGTCGCCGTTCGCTTCTTCTGTTGTATTGGTGACGAAGAAGGATGGAACGTTGCGCATGTGCATTGATTACAGGGTCCTGAATAAGAGGACAATCAAAAACAGATACCCGATACCGAGGATAGATGAGTTGATTGATGAGCTTCATGGGGCATGTTACTTCACGAAGATTGATTTACGGTCGGGTTATCACCAGATTAGAGTCCGTGAGCAGGACATAGAGAAGACAGCCTTCAGATGTCATTGTGGGCACTTCGAGTTCGTAGTGATGCCATTTGGGCTCACTAACGCGCCAGCTACCTTTCAGTCTACTATGAACAGGGTATTTCATTCTTTGCCGAGGAGGTTTGTGTTGGTTTTCTTCGATGACATTCTGATATACAGTCGGACTTGGCAGGAGCACCTGGCTCATTTGGAGACTGTATTGAGCATCTTGGAGAGGGAGTCCTTGTACGCCAAGGAATCCAAGTGCGACTTGGGGATGACCGAATTGTTATACCTTGGTCATATTATCAGTGCGGATGGAGTGCGCATGGATCCTGAAAAGATCCGCGCCATTATTGATTGGCCCAATAATCGCCAACCCTAATACGCCTGAGAGGGTTTCTGCTTGTGTGGGATTCTACCGAGATTCGCGGAATGGTTATTCACCACACCATTCCCATTAATGCATTTGATGAAGAAGGGGGCGTTTGTTTGGACTTCCGAAGCACAGGAGTGTTTTGAGAAGTTCAAGGAGCTGATGACCACTTGCCCTGTTTTGGCACTACCGGACTTTACGAAGCCGTTTGAGCTTCAGTGTGATGCATCAGGTGAGGGCATTGGTGCGGTGCTTATGCAGGACAAGCACCTGATAGTTTATGAGAGCCGCAAGCTCAGAGGACCCGAGAGGTTGTATAGCATATACGACAAAGAGATGCTCGCGATTATGCATGCCTTAGCTAAATTCAGGCAATATCTTGTTGGCAGCAAGTTTTGCATCAAGACTGATCATAACAGTCTTAGGCACTTTTTAGGGCAGCGAGATCTCAACGACAGACAGCAGAAGTGGGTCAGCAAGCTGCAGGCTTATGACTTTGATATGTCATATATCAAAGGTACTCAGAACGTAGTGGCAGATGCATTATCACGGAGACCGTATTTAGGCACTATGGTTCAGATTGCAGAGGATTGGAGGCATTTGATAGTGGCAGAGTATGCCAAGGACAGTTGGGCCTCCAGCATTGTCGAGGGATCAGCAGTAGATACCAGGTACACACTTGTGAATGATTTGATCATTTACAAGCACAGGATATTTCTGATTCCCGGTTCTGAGGTGAAGAACATGGTTATGAGGGTCTTTCATGATATTCCCACAGCAGGACATCCCGGTTACTTCAAGACTTACAGGCAGATACGGGAGAGGTTCACGTGGAAAGGTCTCAAGAGAGATGTTCTTTCAAGATAAAGGATGCCCCGGCTTGCCATAACGCTGTGAGAATACTCACCCTAAGCAGTTTACTACAGCCACTTCCGATTCTCGACAGAAGCGGGAATGCCTCGCCGATGGATTTTATCACGGCTTGCCTAAAAGCCTGTAATGCGGATTGCATATAATGCATTGTGGATCGCTGTTTTAAGTATGCCCATTCTTTCCGGACACCACCACTGGCCACGCCTACACGTGGCGAGGTGTTCTTTCGAGAGATATTCAGACTTCATGGGTTGCCTCGGAGCATCGTCAGTGATAGAGATAGCCGGTTCCTGAGTAACTTCTGGCAGGAGGTCTTCAGGCTTTGCGGGACCGAGCTTACACCGAGCACCAGTTACCATCCACAGACAGATGGGCAGACAGAGATAGTTAATAAGTGGGTGGAGGGATATCTCAAGAACTACATAGCAGGGCAGCAGAAGGCGTGGGTCAAATGGATACATTTGTGTGAGTATTGCTACAACTCGACATTCCATATGACCATTCAGATGTCACCCTTCATGGCGCTATATGGGTATGAGGCGCCGAGTTTCCTTGATCTGTTATTGAGCCACGAGTGCCGAGTGCAGGAGGTTGGCTGCAGGAGAGTCAGGACACTATGAGGGCTCTCAAGGAAAATATAGCCAAGGCACAGAATCAACAGAAACAGTATGCAGATCAGAAGAGGACGGAGAGGCATTTCGAAGTTGGTGATATGGTTTACCTCATG
>VDFB02124022.1:0-39359 GCA_007258455.2 Sequoia sempervirens | reverse complement strand
ATCCCCATCATAGGTACCAGAAAATGAATAGCAGCTCCTCCTAGATTGCTGTTACGGAACAAATCAACAACCTCTCGATTGAAAATCCGACCTATGGGGATGCAAATAATACTGCCAATGTCATGGGTGATAGAGTATTAACCCTATGCTGCTCTCCAATGATGAGGAGATGATGCAACTCTCCTCCAAACCCTCAAATAGCTGCTGTCCTCCAAAAGTTATGAAAGAAACCCTTGTCCCATGAAGTAGGACAGCTATCTCCTATCAAATTATGGAGGAACACTCCGTCATTGCGAGCTGGAACACTAATGACGTCATGCTCACTAGGATCATGGCTCCGCTAAAACTTCATTCCTCCAAGTGTATGCTATACAAGGGTAAGAGCGTCCACCAATAATCCCTGAAGTAAAGAAGTTACAAACTCTACCAAAGGGTCATCTGCATGATGAGACTTTGATTCCTATGTTGGTATGCAATTATTTGGAGGAAACAGAGTAGGAGACCCACAGGTTTTGGTTCCATCTTCTGAAGATGGAAACATGTCATACCAGAATGGACTATCTAATCCCTAAGCCAACCCACATTTATGCATCATCAAATTATCTGTATGTGAGCTGAAAGAAAAATGATGTGCACTCCTTACTATGCAGTCAAGGTGAAATTCACCCACTTGTGCCAACGAAAGACCTGAATAGTCACTAGGATTCCACGTGTCATCATTCTCATCACACGAATCAGGAGGTGGCTCACATTGCAAATCATGAAGGGCAGATTTGGTATTAGCTCCACAAGTCCTCTCTGCAAACCTATTGACAAAGTCCCTATCTGATAACAACTGGAGATAATCTGATTTCATTCCCTCCAAGGCATGTTTGATAGTTTGCAGACTTGATATAGAAGTCCTAACTACTATCCCTTTTTTCCTTGCTTCCAATTGAGCTTACCACAGGAGGTATTCAACAAACTTGTGCATGCTATAAAAGCAAGTTAAGGTTTGGACAACCTTATCTTCAATGACTTTCAACTGCTCCTTTAGCTCTCGTGACTCACTAGGCTTAGGATTACAATTTGCCTCAATGAAAACATTTCCTGATTTTCTTACAAGTGTAGGATACATGCTCCCGCTAGATGATGCTCTGTAGTCCTCATGTAAAATGAAGGGAACAACATTATGACCCAACACGCTAGCCGTACCTCCTCAGCACAAGACATACCAATGGCAATTGCCAATATAGAGACTTGTGTCGCTATCACTTGTGGATGCATGCACTTCACCGTTGGCTGGTCCACAAGGTGTACACGCAACTTCCTCTTTCGTATCTATGTCTCAAGCCCTCAATTGGCTCTCCCACAAAGGTGACTCATGATCTCCATGATGCAAGTTGTGTGTATACTCGTAAATTTCAGAATCATACCTATCCTCAAACCCATGCAAATCTGAAAGCTTCTCGTGCTTGACCATCATAGGGAGTTATCCCCTTAACCCAT
Organism: Sequoia sempervirens; assembly: GCA_007258455.2. Lineage (NCBI taxonomy): Eukaryota > Viridiplantae > Streptophyta > Pinopsida > Cupressales > Cupressaceae > Sequoia > Sequoia sempervirens. Next base: position 37,871 of record VDFB02124022.1, on the reverse strand, counting down.
GAGTACCACTCTCATCCTCAAGTGTTATAGCAGCCATAGAAGATTGAATTTCTGTTGTGGATGATGATGATTGAGCCAAGCTCAACTCCTCACAAAGCTCATCAATCTGAATCTCTAATTCCTAAAGGGCCATCTAAGTGCTCTTCAAAGAATCCTTGGTAACCTTAAGCTCATAGAAAAGCTTGTCCACTTTCTCTTCTTTCCTTTTTAGCACATTAAAATTGATCTCACCCAGCATGAGAAGGTGATCTCTATCGGAGAGTAGGTGTAGGTAATGTGACTTCATTGCCACCAATGCTTCTCTGAATACCTGAAAATCTAAAAGGGAAAGTTCTCCATCAAGGTCTTTATGTATCCGTGAAGACTTCCAACAACATTTTGCCATCAACTTAAGGGTGTCATCAAAGTGTTTAATAGCTGCAATAATCTGGTCTTCATTTACCTTCAACTGTTCTGCCAAATGATAGGACTCCTGAGACCTATCAGCCCCATACAAATTGTCTGATTTATGATCAGTATCATGCAACACTAAATCAGATTTGTTTTTGGGGTTAATATCAACACCATCAATGCCCTTAATGCCATCCGTCATGCACAACTATGTAGTTGAAGGTGGAACAACACTATGGTCAAAAGTAGATCCATCCCAAGCAGAATCCACGTCATATGTAGGGACCATCACACCCGGATCCCACGTGCTAAAATGCTCCAACTGCCAATCATAAACTGAGCTCCAACCCAGCAAGAGGCTCCAACCTCTATTTGATAGGCTTCAACCCTTTCAATTCTTCAATGTTGATATGATAAACTTCTTCACCAAATCTGAACCAATCTCAAATCTGGTCCAATCTTATGACAATGTCTTCCTTCAAATCTGATCACAAAATATATCAATGTCTTCCCATATATTTCTGCATATACCCTTCATAAAGATTTGATTTAGTTCTTCACATACACTTGCATGCTTTCTTAATCAAGAGCTACACATATTCTTCATTAATAACATTAAGAATTCTTCAATACAAATCTGATTGAAACTTCATTTTTCCTTCCTTTTCTCTTTTTAAATCTACTCTTATATTCACACATTATTCATTGAATTGTTGCATTTAAATCCACATATCTTCCATTTTTTATATCTTCTCAATCCAAGTAATGGGCATGTCCTTCGACAAAGAATATCTCCTTTTAACTCTTGATTTCTTCCTTTTCATAACATTTAATCCTTGATTATTTAAATACCTTTGATCTCACCTCTTAACACACATAATCTTGATCGCTTCCTTTTAGTTGATAATGGATCGCTGCTCAAACATAATTCTCTATAAATCGATGCTCTTAGTTCATTAATGCTAATCCCTGCTTATTGGAATTTGCTGCTTTTTTAATAGTTGCTGCTCTTAATGTGATTGCAGCCTTCTAAGAATTCCTTTATATGTTAATTAAATGGTGATCTTATTGGTTTATATCTGGTCGGCCCCATAAATAATAATTTTAAATTTATTCATCCATAGTGTGGGCGCCAATGGTAACAAGGAAGTTGGCCTTATTTCATCTTAATAAAACATTTCATCTCCTCTTTAAACACTACCTTTTTTAATCATTAATATGATTTTATTTGAAAGTTTTTGTCTTGTTTAGTCAGTATGATATTTCTTCAATGACAATACTTACTTTGATGTTCTCGTCCAAGGATCAACAAACTTGTTCCTTCTTGACATCAATGACAACATATTCCATCAATCTCCACATTAAACTCTTTGGCATCAATGACGACCTTGTCCACCTTTGACATCAATGACAACATTTCCAACATTAAAGACCATCAAAGGATAGAACTTCATGACAACACTCTATTTATAATTCTATGCAAAAATGGTGGATTCAAGAAAGTATAATAAGGCAAAATCAAATTTGAAATGGCAGAAATTATCAAATGAATATGGATTGGCCAAGTAATAATATGGTGAAGGCACATAATTATATCAAACACTCTTATGCAGGCCGACCTCGAAAGCAAACTTAAATCCTGGCCAACTCCATTGGCGCCTTAATCATCAGTGAATAAATTAAATTTAAACTATCATTTAGGCTGACCACATACATATAAAAAGGGGTCGCTCAAATTAATTGATTAATTAGGCAGCAAATAACTTTAATAAGGAGTGCAGCGATTAGCATTTTCAAGAGCAGCAATTTTTAAATATGAATTTATGAAATACAATGATTCATATTATTTAATGAAAGCAGTGCCCCAAATACAAGACAAAAGTTTTTAAACAAATGATAATGAAAAGGTGCGATTAAGATATAATGAATTTTGTGAAAGGATATCTCCCTTAGTCAAGTCGCCCTCCTTTGTAAATCCATAAAAGAGGTATATGTTTTGAGGAGTTGTATCTATTGTGAAAGGTGATATCCATTGTGAAAGGGTATGTCCTTTACCCTTATTAAAGACATATAAGAGGAACATAAAGTGGAGATAGAACAACAAGTTTTCAATGAATATTTTCTGAGTAGTAAAGAAAAGGAGAGTAGAAATATGAAAAGTAAATCAGACTTATATTGAAGATATTTGAGTGATGAAGAGATAGAATTTATGCTAGTAAAATGAAATAATAATATTCAGATTTAAGAAGGAATAAATGTGAGTTTGAATCAGATTTGTGAGAATTGTGAAAAGGTTTAAAGTTTGAATCAGATTTGTGTAGATTGTGAAAAGATTTAGAGTCTGAATCAGATTTGTGAAGATTGTGAAAAGATTTAGAATCTGAATCAGATTTGTGAAGATTGTGAAGAGATTTAGAGGTTGAATCAGATTGGTGTGGAAGATGTTAGAATTGTGAAACAAGCACAAAACCACGAGCCACATGATCAAACAACGAACAAATACACCTTCCATGCAAGAGATCTGCAAACAAAAAATGCTATATTCTGCAACAAGAAAAAGCTACAGAAGAGACTTTCAAGAAGATATGAAAACTCCAGATAATATCCGAGAGTAATTACAATGAGGGTTGAGTGCTTATAAGAGCAAAGCCCTAAACGAGAAAAGGATCAGATCATGACAAGTGTCAACATCACATGAGATGTGACATAATGATCTAATATTAGCTCAACTAATAAAGCATAAAACACTCCTAAGTTTAGTTTAAGTGCATGAGAATAAATTAGACTAATAATCAATTAAAGATTAATTAATTATTAGCTAATGTATGATTACTCTAACACCCCCCCTTAAGATGAACTTAGGGAGTAGCTAAAAACCCTAAAAAAGAATGCAAGATGGGTCCTGGCAAACAAGGCCAAATAAAGTACCCATGCACAAACATAAGATCTCTATAATGTGAAGAAATAGAGAAAACTTCATGGGAAAAACTCCACTCCAAAAAGAGATGAAAGCCAAGTGAAGGACTAAAGAAGCCTCCAAACAAGACAAAATTGTCCCAAAAGATAGGAACAAAGGATGAACAAAAGAACACCACTGAAGCATGAAGAAGCTGCAAACACTGTCGAAGAATGACTATTGAAATGCTGAAAACAGGAATGCAAGAGTGTCCATATGGTAAGTGCTCCATCTCACCAAAATGCATGGGTAACCAGCCACTACATCAACCTAGTACATATGAACAAATACTGTATACATAACTCACTCCAATGCAAAACCAAAGAAGCATTAACACCAACAGTAGAAAGCCCCCCATAATGCTGAAAAGGGAGAGGCGTGACAAGTACACTGAAACTGAATGCCAGAAAGAAGTGCATGTAGAAGAATCAAGAACATCTGTACGTGTGGACATGAAAGTACCCACATATAAAGAGTGTGAAAACAAAAGTCACACATGCATGAGGTTGCTGTAGTGGAAGGAACACTCACTTGACAAAGGTATGATGGCAAACAAAGGCAAAACATCAAACCCCCTCATGGCACTTTATAACATAGTGCGAGTACAATAAGGCACAAAGTGATGTGCATGATCCCATAAAAGATACACCTGCTATGGCACTTTATTTGAGTGCGTTTACATAATGAAAAATTCATACAATGGGAGCCCATAATGTCCAAAAAAGGACACAAGCTGAAAATACAATTCTCTGATAGAAAAAGAGGAAACTAGTAGCACCATGATGAAGTACACGAAAAAAAATGCACTTTCAAAAAAATGACACCCAAAAATGTGTCCGGATGTAGGAGATATGGCCCGTCAAAGTCTCCAAAACGAGAATTAAACAACAACACTAATAAAATAGAATTCTAGAAAAAATCAGAAGTCAAAACTGGAAAATTCTTGCACCACTGTGAAGAGCGCGAAATTTTACCCCATTTCAAAAAAAATTGCACTGAAAAAGCCCACCGTATGGCTGAGATATGGCCTCTGGAAGTTGAGGTGCAAAACTGAAAAACCCAACGAAGAGGCGCTGAGTAGGGCAAAAAAGAATCTCCGCCAAATTTAGCAAAAATGCCTCCAAATGTGGAGGTCCGCCAGATTTAGTGTGCTGGGAAAAGATCTCCAAGTACAGTGCATGTGACATTATTTGCAAAAGAAAATATTGCAAGAAAAAAGCATGTTTTTATTTTTAAAGAAAAAAATAGCAAAAAATCTTTATACATTTTTTTTGGAAAAAAATATATAAAAATACATGATTTTTTTTAAGAAAAACAATTTTAAAATTTTGATTTGCTTTTTAAAAGAAAAAACATTAAAAACTCAAAAAAAAAAAATAAAAATGAATTTTGGAAGGAGCCAAGGCGCCTCCCTTGAGGACGAGGGTCGCCACTCTACCATGTGGGGTGTGGGAACCTCTGAAGTACCTCGTTAGGGGTGGGGCCAGGGACACCACCCTTGCGACGACAAGGTACCTTGTCCCCCTCCTAGAAATTTTAATATTTTTTTAAAAAACAAAAACTTGCCCTGTTGAAAAGGGTTTAAATTTTTTTGATTTTTAAAAAAAAATTTTTGCAGGAAAAAATATTAATTTTTTTATAAAATTTTTACCTTGTTTTTCGTGCTTGGGAAGTTGTACGACTTCCCTGGCAATTTTTTTTTTCCTCAGATACCAACTTCACCAAATTTGACGATTTGATAGGAAATCTTAAGGTTTTTGGACCTTCTAAACATGATGGTGACTTCCGTTTCGCGCCAAAATGCACCAAAAATACAGCTACCCTTCGGATCCGGAAAAAGAGCAACCGCTTCAAAATCTTGTAGATTTGGCATCAAGAATCGAAATTAGGGGAAACAAAGGCCAAATTTGACTTTCTCGACAGCTCTGTATCCAACGGCGAGGTCCTTTTCACACAAAAATGTTTCGAAAAACACCCACCTCCAAAATTTGCAAAACAAGCAAACGGGATTCAAATCTGAAGCCTACAACCCTTGTTGAAGAAAAAAACCTCATAAATCGAGAAGGGGTTCGCTGAATCCACGCTTTGATACCATGTTAGAATTGTGAAACAAGCACAAAACCACGAGCCACAGGATCAAACAACGAACAAATACATCTTCCACGCAAGAGATCTGCAAACAAAGAATGCTATATTCCTCAACAAGAAAAAGCTGTAGAAGAGACTTTCAAGAAGATATGAAAGCTCTAGATAATATTCGAGAGTAATTACAATGAGGGTTGAGTGCTTATAAGAGCAAATCCCTAAATGAGAAAGGGATCAGATCATGACAAGTGTCAACATCACATGAGATGTGACATAATGATCTAATATTAGCTCAACTAATAAAGCATAAAACACTCCTAAGTTTAGCTTAAGTGCACAAGAATAAATTAGACTAATAATCAATTAAAGATTAATTAATTATTAGCTAATGCATGATTACTCTAACAGAAGAAACTATATCAACCATTGAAGAACTAATAGGTTGGAGCCCATCAATTAGAGGTTGGAGCCTCTTGCTGGGTTGGAGTTCAGTTTGTGTGGGGGTTGAATCCTCTAATAGGTTGGAGCCTATATTTTGTCAAGTAGAGATTGGAGTCTCTAGTAGGTTGGAGCCTACAAGAAGAAGAAAGAAGATATACATTTATACATAAGCAAAATTGTGCCGTGATTTTCTCCTGCAAGGGTTTCCACGTAAATCATGTGTTTTCTTTGTGTTCTTAATTGCTAGATTTTGCATATGTGTTGTTAATGTGATTGATTAAATTTGAAAAGTAAAAGTTTTTGATATATTAATTCAACCCCCCCTCCCCTCTTAGTATAACTGTGTGCTTAACAAAGATGACACTTCATTCTAAATGTCCCCAACCCTTCAAATACCACCTCAGAATGTGAAAGGACATTGGTTTTGGCTCCAATACTTTCCCTCCAACTTGGGTGCCCAAACATGGAAGATAAACATTACATTAAATGCAATAAAAGATGGAATACCAAGAGACACCTATTGCCTCATTCGAAGCTCCCACTTGGAGAATCCCAACAGTCACTCATTTCTCCTTTCCTTATCTTTTATTATCCCATTTATGCATCCACATGTGGGGAAAACAATATTAAATATTTATGTCCACATATCACCTTTACTGTTGCTAGTGGACCCATCACCCCTTATGAATATATTACAAACAATGGTGAGAATTAATATTACAAAATATTTTCTCAATATACCCTAAGTGCCTAGAGACACTTTCCAAGGATGTTGGAACCATGATATATGATTTACAAGGTGGATGGCACCTTAATCCTAACAACCTTTAGGTCTTTGCAGAATTGGTTTTACCTCTATGCTTGCAGGTCCTTCCAAGAATTTTAGTATTTGCATGGTAGGTTTCCCATCTACAATCCAATCCACCATGTTGATTGCGGTTGATCTCTCTTTATATGGATTTAGTTTAGATCTATTGATACCATCTTTCATTATTTTTCCGTCCATGGTCTCTGTTGTGACCTTTTTCACACATCACCCCATTCAAAATGGGTACCCCCTAATTTTTGCTCCATTCCTCGTTTTTTGGCTTTGGTTTTCTCTCTCTCTCTCTCTATCTCTCTTTTCTGCTGTTTGCCTTTCCAGGGATGTGCCCGTCTGAGAGCTTAAACGTGAAATTTTGGCTAAGTCTATAGAATTAGGGTTTTGAGTTTTCTGGTCAATTTAAAGTCAAATGGAGTGAATAAGTTGGAATCTGAGCTTCACGTTGCTGTCAATATGCTTCCGGCAGGCTCCCTCTGAATTTTCACTGAATTCTGCCAATTTTCTATTTTTAGTAAGTGTCAATTTGGGGTTTGTTTTCTTGAGATTTTCACGTTCTAATAACTGCACTACATTCTAAGCACTTTGAACTCATCACTGGCAAATTTTGAGCAGAAACGGACAACTTGCTATTTTTAGCAGTCCTGCCTTCGAGGTCCATTTTTAGGGTTTGCATGTTGAATTTTCAGATGCATGTCTGAGGTTTCTTTCTGGGTTTTCCGAGAGCTTCGCAACAAGGTAACATGCAAGCGAAACTGGTCACTTTTCAAAAACTTGCTATTTTTAGCCAGTGCTTGCATGTTGATGAATTTTCTGGGTTTTTCAAGATCTCTCGGGCTGTGTGACATGCAAAATCATCTAATAGTTGGTTGATCACCTTTTTAGCGACTTACTATTTTTAGCAGTACCACTTCGGTAGCTGCCCGGTGCTTCAAAATCACGAACACTGTAACATGCAACAAAAATGGAGTTAAAATGAGGTCATTCAGGGCACATGCAAGATGAATTAGGGTTTCGAGCTTCGGGACTCAAAATGAGGGGTCAAATGCGCCCAAGGTGGGGGTGAAATTTTCTAAGGAATTGAAACTTGAAGTCCACCATGATGAATGCGCCTAGCTTGAAAGAGGTAACATCAAAAGTTTAAAATTTCTCTAAGTATGGAAAATGGAAGTAGGCCTTGTCAAATGCGCCTTGGCTTAGAGAGATGCCTAGAAATTTGCCTAAGTGTCCAAAACTGAAAGCACACCCTCTAAAATGCGCCCTAACTTAAAGGAGGAGTTAGAAAATTTACTAAGTACTTGAAAGTGAAAGTGCATCCTCTGAAATGCGCCCTAGCAAGCTTAAGATGAGTTGGAAAATTTCTAAGTGTTGAAAATTTGAAACTCTTGCCCTCATATGCGCCTAGGCTTGGAGCTAACTTGAAAGTTGACTAAGTCATGAAAATTGAAAGAAGGGACCCTTGAATGCGCCCTTGGAGGAAGATGCCATAGAGAAAATATTCCAAGTCCTTCAAACTTGAAGCTTGGCCCCCTAATTGTGCCCTAGGTAAAGAAAGGCACTTGAAAATTTTTCTAAGTGTAAAAAGATTGGAACTAGAAGATGTAAAATGCGCCCAAGGTAAAGGGGGGGCCTTAAAAGTTTCTAAGGCATAAAGATTGGAAGCTCACATGCTAAAATGTGCCTTAGTTTGGAGAGGGAAGCTGGAAATGTTACTAAGTGTTGAAAATTTGAAGCTATACCCCCAAAATGCGCCTAGCTTTGAGGAGATGCTTGGAGATTCTACTAAGTGGTTAAAATTGGAAGCTCCATGGGTAAAATGCGCCCTTGACTTGGAGGAAGCCATGAATAAATTTTTCTAAGTGTAAAAGTTGGAAGCTCAAGCCCCCATTTGCGCCTAAGGAGAAGAAGGCACTTAAAATTTTTCTAAGTGTTTCAAATTTGAAGAAGGAGCCTCCAAATGCGCCCTAGCTTGATGAGATGAGTTAAAGAAATGCTAAGGAACTCAAACTAGAAGCACATGGCCTAAAATGCGCCCAAGAAGGAGACATCAAGATAGAAAAATATTCTAAGGCGTCAAACTCAAAGCACAAGGTCTAAAATGCGCCCTTGAAGCTAAGTGGAGGGTAAAATTCTTCTAAGTGTTTAAAATGAAAGCTCAGGGGTGGAATTGCGCCCAAGACAAGAAGGAGGTGATTGTAAAATGCTAAGTGTTTGAAAACTTGAAGTGCACCCCTCCATACACGCCTTGAAGAAGAGGAGGATTGAAAATTTCACTAAGGCATTTAAAACTTGAAGCTCACCATGTAAGATGCGCCTTTGACTGAAAGGAGTTTGAAAAATATTCTAAGTATTTTAGATTTGAAGTGGATACCTCTAAATGCGCCTAACCTTAATGAGGGAATATTGAAAATATTTTGAGTTGCCTGGACTAAGAAGGAAGATGTGTTGAGATTATTTTGACTAGATGGTCTAAAATTGAAAGTTAGACCCTGGATGGCGCCTACACTGGGGCATGAAATGATAAAATATTTTCTAAGTATTAATATTTAAGTTCCCTTCCTTAGGAGGAAAATAAGCCAGAGTTAAGCCGAGGGGAGTAGCAAATTTTAACTGAGAACACAAAATAAAATTGAACATGGATATGTCAAAGAATATGACTTCTAGGGATGATGAGAAATTTTTTCCAAAGGCCGAGGAAAGACAAGGAAAATTAGCCAGGATGTGAGAAGAATAGAATGGGGATGTTGATAAAATATTTTTCTGGCTAAGCCTTGAGATGTGAAGAAGACTACTAAAGAATGAGATTGTTGATAAAATATTTTCTAAAGGCTTAAATTCAAAAAATTAAATGTACCCCGCTTGTTTTGGAGACCATGAATTGAGCCCACTTTCTGAAGGGTACAGGTATTGAACTACGATGAGAATGTATTCTGGATACTCACACTTTGCCGAAGCCTTCGGGGTGAGGATTTTTTATGGGCACCAGGTTGGTGAAAATTTCCTGAGGAAAATTTGAAATTTTTTCTAAGGCAGGGAATAAAATGTGTTGTTGACATAAAAATGCCTTGGCGGATGAATTTGAAGTTGGATGCCTAGATAATTTTTGATCAAGTTCTGGATGAAAGTAATCTTCTTGAGCTAGAGTTGGATGAAATATCGGGTTGTCAATGCCTTAGCCAGAAAAGTGAATTTCCTGAAGAAGATGTAGTTAAAGCTAACACTCTCAAAAGATGATTTTAAAAGTGCATCTCTTAAATATGCCCTTGAGGAAGTTGAAAATTCGTCTAAGACATTGAAATATGATGTACAGGTGTTATATGCCCCAGCCTACAAATGTTGAAAAATCATGAAGAAAGCAAAGTTGGCTAGAGAAAAACGATGAACCCTTGAAAGTTAAAGTAGGAAAATCAGGTAAGTAAAGTGAATTTATATTATGAAGTGTTTTCATGTTCTTCCTTTTGTCTGTTTTGCAGGATGAGCGTAGAGGCCAGAGCACGATGACTTGAAGTGATGAAGCACGATGATATTACAACCTTCGAAGGGAGATAAAGTTATGAGTTTCGCATGAAAGAAGAAAAGTTGCAAGAAATGGCTAAGTGTTGAGGCCTATTATGTGCCCTACTCAAGTGGCAGAGAAGAAATGTTTAAGTTCAAGACAAGAAATGTTTTCAAAGCTCAAGATAAAAAAAAAAAAATGGAAACCCAAGCAAGTACTTCGAAGTTGAAGAACAACATCAAGGAGGAAAATCATTGTCGAGTAGGAGAAAGGAGTTACAGCCTTGAAGTTTCAAATCGAGAACGTGCCTGCCGTACTAGTCCAAGAAGTTGAAGCAGTGTGAACGTGTCTGTGAATAGGAATCTTCTAGAAGATGATGGACATTAATGGCTCATTTATTACCCCACTCCTCTTGGTGGCAGTTTTTAGGGTGAATCTTGTTTAGGGCTGAGGTGGCACGATCTGGGCCATCCAGCCAATTGTAATCTGAGCTGTCCATCGGACTTGGCCAGCTATATAAAGGGGCATCCCCCCTCATTTATTTTTTAGTAGAAGTAGAGCTTAGAGATCGGAATAGAGAGTAGAGCAGAGACACTTTAGTTGTAATAACTTAGCATAGCGTAGTTTGAAGGAGAAGGAAAGTTTTCCTTTGAAAACTTTGTAAGAGATTGTTGCGAAAAACTATTGTAATAAAAGATCTTTCATTGAATGGTGAATTCATCTTTGTTATGAGTAGCTAGCAAGATTTCTTCATCCCTTCGACTTCAAGTAGTGTAAGGTAGAGTAGTTTTCATTTTCATGCAAGTAGATGTTAGTTGTGGATTGGTGGTGTTAATCGAGGCAACTTCATTTTTATCTATACCACTAGCGGCTTGCTGACGGCAAGTTTTCCTTGTGTGGTCAACTGGAAAACATTACAAACTTAATTTCGATTGTGATTCAGGTGTTTGTATGCGTCGTTATGATGGTACATACATGTTGAGTTATAATTTGAAAACCTCTTGTCACTCCCTTGAAGATTGCACCGACTTTGTGTAAGTTGTCCAACGTGAGGCAGAGCAGAGTCTGGTCGAAGTCTGTCGAGATTGATCCCACGTCCCATGCCTTAGAGTAGAACATAAACTTCTTAGGCCCTACACTCATTTTAAATTCAATTCATTTTTGGTTAGCGTTAGGAAATTTGCACTTACCTGCCAAATCATCCGAATTACATGAAAGCCCCTTAATCTGCTGTTTGCTGCATGCTGCCGAACAATTGTGTAAGTCCCCTTGAAATACCAGCAAAAACACATCGAGTCAACTGAGGGTATTCTATTGCATGAAGGAACCTTGGAGTTAAAATCATGATCTATCTCGCAATCTTAGCATGCAGGAAACTTTGCTCAAGAGAGGATAGAGTATCCGTTGGGAAACTTTATTCTGTGTTGGTGTGGTCATGAAAATCACATCAACAGTCTCCAATTTGATAGCTCCTTTATCTGAGATTTCTTGGATTTTAAAGGGACTGAGCCATCTTAGCTTGAATTTACTAGGTTTCATTGTTATATTTCAGAACCAATTTTCCTAGCTAGAAGTTTACTCGTTGGAGGTGTTTGTCATGCTAGTATTTCCTTCTTTTCTGCATCACCTCCATTGCCCATTGGGTGAGTACTCTTCGTTCATCCAATTTGTTTAATTGGAATAGTCATTCCTTCAAGCTCTCCTTGTCACCTAGTTGGTTCTCGATGGCAATCCTCAAACTTGGCACCATATACTTAGCAAGAACTACAACTTCTTGGCCGTACATTAATTGGAATGGCATGTGGCCTATTGTCACCTTATATGTCATAACTCATACAGTAAGCCCATAGCATGGCTGGTAGCTTTTCTTCCTAGTCAACTTCTTTGATGCTGCATGACTTATGAATGATCGAGACAAGCACTTTATTTGTGGGTTTTATTTGTTCGTTCACTCTCGACTAGTATGAACTTGATAAGTTGTGAAAAATTCGAAACTCCGTCATCATCAGGCGAATGACATGGTTGACAAAGTGTCCTCCCCTATCGTTGGTGGTTTGTATTGGTATGTTGTACCTTGTGACAATTTGATTGTATATGAATCTCACCATATTGACTACAATGTTGTTTGACAGTGCTCAAGCCTCCACACCTTTTATTAGGTACTTCATGGAAACGACTATGTATTTGCACTGATGTAGTTGACTGACATTCAACAGACTAATGAAGTCAAGTCTCCATTGCTCGAAAGTTCTTGAGGTTGAGATGGGAATAGTGGCATGTAATCTCTCTTCAACAGTTTGCCAACTCTCTGTCAGTGCTCAAGCCTCCACACCTTTTATTAGGTACTCCATGGAAACGACTATGTATTTGCACCGATGTAGTTGACTGACATTCAACAGACTAATGAAGTCAAGTCTCCACTACTCGAAAGTTCTTGAGGTTGAGATGGGAATAGTGGCATGTAATCTCTCTTCAACAGTTTGCCAACTCTCTGGCAAGTGTCATATCCCACCACCCATTCTCAGGTGTCGATGTGCATTGCCGGCCACCATAGACCTGCCAATAGGATTTTACAAGTTGTAGCATTCGGCCCATATGTCCTCTAGCTAGTCCTTCGTGTGCTTCTTTAAGTACTCTTGGAATTTCCTCTTCCGTGACACATCACCGTAGTACCTAGTCTGACCCCATTTTATATAGCAGTCCATTGATGAGCTAGAATGTTTTACTCTTCAATACTAGTTTTCTTTGCTCTTTGGGTGGCATCTCTTTCGGAAATGTGGAAGTACAAAGGTATTCTCTGATGCTTTTGTACCATGGGGATAGTGCTGCAATTTGAAATAGGTGAGCATCTGGGAAGTCTTCATTTACTCCCTCGGGTGGTTCTCTTGACTTGATCCTCGATAATTGGTCGATGATGACATGGCTCTTCCCCATTTGGACAGTAATAGTGAACGTGAATTCTTGTAATAGCAAGAGCCATTTGCTCACCTTTTCTTAAATTATTGGCTTGTTCACTAGGTACATAAGGGAAGGATGATTGACGTAAAATGTGAGGGGGTGGCTCGCAAGTAGTGTCTTTACTTCTATCTGGCATAAACCATTCCAATCGCTTCCCTTTTTGTCGTACTATAATTCTTTTTTGCGTTTGATAGTAATCGACTGGCGAAGAATACTGGGTGGTCTAACCCTTGTGGTCCCACTTGTGCCAATATTTCTCCGATCGTGTAGTTTGATGCGTCGACGTATATGTGAAACTTTTTACTCTAGTCTAGATATGGAAGGATTGGCAAACTTATCAATCATACCTTCAGTTCATTGAAGGCCTTCTCTTGGTCTTCTATCCACGTGAATGGTTGACCCTTCCTTGTGAGTACATCTAGCGGGTAGGATATTTGGGTAAAGTTTTTGATGAATCTTTTGTAGTAACCGACATCACCCAAGAATGACTTTACTATGGTAATGTTTTGAGGTGGTTCCATTTGTATGATAACCTGTATTTTGTCTGGGTCGGTCTTCAACCTGGCTTTGTAGACTATGTGTTCGAGCAATTTTCCTTGAAAAACCATGAAGCGACACTTCTTTGGATTCAATGCTAGTCGTGCTGCTCTACACCGTTCCATAGATTCTCGAAGAGCCTTCAAATGTGTGTCTTCATCAATGTAGATCGATCGGTCGTCCAAGAATACCTTAAAGTTTCCCATCGACATTTTATCAAATATATGTAGAATGATTCTTTGGAAAGTTGTCGGAGCATTGCATAGACTGAACGGCATCCGGTTGTATGCATACACTTCGTCTTTGACCATGAACGTTGTTTCCAATTTATCCTCCTCAGCTATGCTTATTTGATTATAACCGAAGAATCCATCCATGAAGGAATAAATTTCGTGGCCAGCCACCTCTTCCAGTATGGAGTCGGTGAATGGGATCGGGAATGGGTCTTTTTTAGTTATTGCATTTAGGCTTTAGAAATCCACACATATCTGAATTTGTTCGGATTCTTTCTTCAATGATATAACAATTGGAGAGACCTAATTGCTGAATTCGACTTTGAATATTATTCCTGCTTCCAACATTTTTTCGATTTCCTCTTGTACGTTTGTGGCATAATTTTTGTTCATTTGATAGGGCTTCTTTTTGTACAAATTGTGCTCTTGGCACCAAGGGAATTCGTGTACTATAATTATGGAGGTACGCCTTTCAAGTATTTGTAGGTCCATGCAAAAGGCATCCTTGTATTCTGTGAAGATCTTGAATGTTGTCGCCTTCAACACTAGATTCCAGTTGTCTTCAGCTATAATTATTCGAGCGCTATCCTCCTCTCCTAAGTTAACCTTCTTTATTCTTGGTTCTTTGTACTTGATCACCTTATCTTGTTCAAAATTATGCATTAGCGTTGTATTCTTCATACTCCGGGGGAAATGCTTGACTTGTTGAGGCTCTGTCCTCTTCTTCAATCTCCCTGACTTGCAACATATTGCAATCCTGCTAGAATAATTCGTAGTCCTCCATTTTCTAATGGCAGAGTCCATTGAGTGAGCTCGTTTCGTCCTCTGAGCAATGCTAAAGGTCAAGGATGCCTTCATTATTTGGTTCCATGAATCTCCTTTCTTCATCTAATCGTGATCCTCCTTCAAACTTCGAGTTAGACGATGCCATTTCTTCGCTCACTGCTTGATTTCTCAAATCAATCACATACTTCCTCCGATTGTTTTCTATGGAGAGTGTATTTCTTTTCCAATTATGGTCTGCTTTGGCTGCAATCAACCATCCTCTCCCAAGTAATGCATCGTACACTTTTTTCTCCAACAGAATGACTATGAAGTTCAATATGAACGGTTGGGTTCCAATTGTCACCTTTTGTGTCATCAATTTTCTCAATGGCTTGATGCCATTCTGGTTGGCACCCACCAATTGAAATGTTGGTGGCTAGAGTGTTGACTTCCGGAGGCACTTCCATGTATCTTCGGGCAGTACGTTGACTCTTGATCCTTTATCAACAATAGTGTTTGTTAGACTCTTTCCCCTGATCTCCATCTGAACGACAACTAGCTTCTTCCCTTTGTTCATCGTCAACAACATTAGGTTGATGACCTGTTCACCTTCAGGTGGCAGTTCTACTATCATTCCTTTTCTTCGGCCTTCTTGTTGCCTACTCTCATCATCATTGACCATGTTTGTGATTGCCACTCCCAGTTGTGGCATCATTTGGAGAAGGTCTACCACTTTGATTGGTATGGCCATTTGTAGTATTTGTTGTATGATGTTTCTTTCAGAATCTGACCTTAACGGGTACTTGCACTTTCGTGGTAGTTTCTTCGTTCTTTGGCCATTGCTTGTTTTTAGTGTTACCCCAAGTTTATGGGATGGGGATGACAGGGGACAGTGGGACAGGTCCCCAAGTTTCTGGATTTTGAGGCCAAATTTGGGGACGGCGAGTGGACGGCCATATAAAATATAGGGAAAATTTAGAATATATAAGGAACTTTTAATTATTCATATGATAACATGTATAAGGCATGCATAATATACATTATAGAACCTTAACATATAACATTTGTGTTCAATATTATTTGTCAATAGACTAAGTGTCTTTCTTGTATGTTGAATTATCATTTGTTATTTGTTAGTGATAACTGTCAAAAAAGAACACAATAGTTAAATTAAACAGTCTTATTGTATTTTCTGTGATACCAGTACATACTGGAAAAATACTTATGCTATACCAGTTAATGGGAGGATTTGTCTAGCTATAGGTATGGATTATGGAAGACCAAATGTAAACTGCAACAAACAAGGATATGATATCCTATTGCGTTGGCATCCTTATTGGAATTACTAATGAAAAGAATTCAGAACTCGAAGTGAAGTCTTCTAACAGAAAGTTGACTTAGTTTAGCTATTTAATTCATGGAACATTTATGCCTAACACATAATTGCACTTGCATACAATAAAGCATCATAAGTATGGTATGTGATCTTGAAATTTAGCACTGACATTTGAACTAGATGCCACAATCAATACAGTAATTTTAAGAATGAACATGTTCCCTTTAAGATCTTGAACATTGTTCAATCCTGTTGTTGAACGAAGACTAATGAAATATTAATGATATAATGAGTGTTGATTGAATTCTTTAGTGATATACTTATAAAGAATATAAATACTGAAATGCTGGACAATAACTAGTAAGTGGTTGTTTAGACAAATGATTCAATAAATAAGATATGACTTGATATGGTTTATTGGGTATGCATTGATCTTAATGAATAAGTTGAAGTTATTCAATGGAAAGCTTGATTTTGAACTAAGAAAACAGATACTTTGATGATAATTTTTTTGTTTATAGATAACTAGAACAAGGGAGCGCAGCCTTTTGAGAATGATAGTGAGTTGCATTAGGCAAATAATCTGCACAGTTATCATGTTATGGTTTTGCATGATTAGATGTCCCAGGGCCCGCTATGTAACATCCAATCATCTTCACAATAGAGCAAGAGCTGTGAGATTTATTTATGAGGCACAGTAGCATTGAGAACAAGCACTAAGTGTTGGGTTATTCACTGGAATTCATCTAGGCGCCTCAGTGCTAAACAAGTGATATGTCGATGAAGAGGCCCCATGTCAAATGTTCTGATAAATATTAGTAAGGAATTTATATTTATCATAACCGATGATTTTTAAGTAATGGCACCTCTATCAGACACATGGAAAAAAAAATGTCTCAGATCTGAAGTGTTGTTAAGATAATAAGCGATAGCAATGCATATCAAAATACCCTATAATCCATTGAAACAATTTGCAATTTACACTTTGGAAAACCCAATATCGTATAATGTACTTACAAGCTTGGAAAATCAAAATACATTTGAATTCCACATTATTTGAAATTTAGGACAGGAACACTCAGGATAAAAAGAAAATCTTAAAGATGTCTAAGAACTGTACATTGCCCATAATGAAGAAGTCCCGGGCTTTATTTAAGGGAATAGAAAATATGTGAGTCATAGAAAACTGAGAATTTGTGAATATGCTCAGATTCATGGAATGAAGAAAAACTTAAATAGAATCATTTGTGACAAGTACATAAACCAATATTGAATAACTGTATTAGTTACACTTATCCAAAGTTTCAAGACAACAAGTAGTGGCACCAATTTATTTCATTGGTGGACATAATTAAGTTCACACTCCCTTGCTATAAAAATGTGGTTTCTTTTTGTTTTGACCATGCTTTGGCGCGGGGGACGGTTGACCATCCCCCTTTTTTGGGTTGACTGTCCTCGGGTTTCCGGGACGTTTCTTGGTAAAAGTGCAAAAAAGGGGATGCCTGGGGACTGTCCCCCAGTCATCCCCCTGTACTCGAGACGTCCCAAGGACAGGGACGGGGCTTTTTTTTTGGGGGGGGGGGACGCATCCCTGGGTTTCCTTGCTTGTTCTACTTTTGCTTTGGCTTCTCATAGTCGTTACTTTTCCCTACGAGAATCTGGGTATATTGCCTTCTTCGTTTGTGCTTTGGTAATTGCCAACACTTCTTCATCCCATTCCTCCATGTCTATGATGCAATGCTAGAGGAAGAAAACAACTTATCTCAATCTCATCTAACAAAACTCAGAACATTCTTTGTTTGTTCTCTCATTTCAAGTTCACTTTCTCTTCACAAACCCTTGCTTCAACACACTAAAACATAAAACAAAACACAAACCACTTCTTGACCCTTCAAAACACCTCCAATCACCCAAATAACCTTGGGCGGCATAGAGTTAAATTACAAAACCTCAGATTCAATCACTTTTACAGATTCAATTCACAATATTGCATCAGATATTAAAACCCTCATTCAAGCACAAATTTTCATCAAGCAAGCAAGGGTTTATTGAAACCAGTCCTTCCAAACCTCAAGTCACCTTGAAAGTGCTTCACACACCTTGGAATATGCCTGCAAATGACATCCAAACTGATTTCCAACCTCAAATACTTTAGTTTTATCAAAACCCTTCATGTAGCCAACAATTTTGAACCAAAAACCCAATAAAATTTACTGAGGACAGCCTAGGGCTTCTTCAAAACTCATCCAAATCTTCTCCAAAATCAATGAAACCAATGGTCAATCATTCCTTACCTTAAAACAGACCTTCATACAAGTTTTTACCAATTTCTAATGGTTAAAATGAAAGATATGCAATTTTTATTGCTTGCTGCCCTGTGCAAATCTGAATCTACCTGCCTGGAGTAAAATGGTCATAACTTCTTCATATCTTCATGAAATTCAACCAAATCGGTGGCATTTGAAAGAAGACTCGCAGGGCTTTAGCCTCCAATCACTTTTGTATCATAATCTGCCCATACAATTCCGTACAAGGCAAAGAAACAGCAGAAAACGTTTCAGAAATAACAGAAAATCATTGTGAAACTTATGATTTTACTTTCAATTCTTAACCACCACCCTTCAAAACGATGGATGGACGTATAAATAGATTTTACAATAGATTTCAATCAGTTTCAACCACCTACAACGACCTTTTACATGACTTGACCCTTAGTATTCCCATATTTGCATTTTTGCAATTTTTGACAACTTTTTACACTTTTTGCAATATTTGAGAAATGGACTCAAATCAACTATCTAAGACCTATAACATGCCTAATGTGGCCTCTTGGGCCTTATTACAACAAGAAATTAACAATACTAAACCAAAATCCTATTGTAGACCTCTTTTGACAACATTTTTTCAATTTTTGCAAATTGGGTACAATGACCTTACAACCTATCTAAACATTCATCAAATGACTCAAACACCTTGTAATGGTCTTGAAAGACTTTATTAAATGACCCCTAAGCATTCCTAAACTCTTATTTACATATTGGCCTCATGGAGGCATATAGTCCATTAGGTGCTCCTGCACCAATCTAGCATGTTGATGCCTTTTTGTTTCAAGTAGATGGTGTCTGTTGTACCCAAACCAAATTTTTTTGCTTCATTAAGGCATTTTGTTTAAAACAGTCTAAATCTTATAAAAGTGAGGTCAAAACTCAGTTTTTGGGCAAATTAAGTATGGGTTTTTAGTCAGTTTGATGTCAAGAAGATACTGGTAAAATTTGAAAATTTTGAAAATTATGGTTTCCAGCACCCTATTTTTAGGCAAAAAACCCTAAAAATTGCAACTTGTCAGATTTGGCTGAAATTAATTTTGATTGGCTTATTTCACATCACGATCACAATGGTGAAGTTAGTTTCAGTTAAAAGTCAGTTTAAGCTTGGTGAGTAGTTTTCACTTTTTCAGGAGAAAAGTTAGGACCTCCAAGGTTGTCAATGGCAGTTGGCCAGTACCAGGTGTCAAAATCTAATCCTGAAGCTCAAAGTAGAAGATTCTGAGAAGAAAGATACTAAAAAAGATGCTTTTCGATGGAGGAGATTTCCACATGGTGAAAAGGGCAAAAAATATTCTAAGTCTGGAAACACTACGCCTTGTTACGTGGGACACGCTTGCACAATCAACGTGCAAGTTAATTTTGCAATATCCGTACATGTAAAAGTGGTGAAATACAGTTACGCACACGCGTTAGCGGCAATGATGCTACTACATGGTCAAATCAGCAGGCGTCACGGTGTTCGCAAAGCACGAAATGGAGGAAATTATCAGTTCCAGAGTAAATCTGCGCCCCTACAGGCTAGGGGCGCCCTTTAATTTGGAGGTTCAGATTCAGTTGTTTCTGGTTGCAAATACATTCATTCTTTCCAGAATTCTATCAGCTTTCCAGTAAGTTATCATGCGAGTCCATCCAAGTTGCAAAACTTTGGCAGACGAAGACTGAAGCAAAAGTTACAGAGAATTTACATATCACAGAGATAGTTAAATTTGCAGTTTTTGTGCCCCTATAGCCCAGGGGCACCCTTGAATTAGACCTGTTAGATGATGGAATTTGCAAAATCCGTTTCAAACAGGGGTGCCCTTGAATTAGACCTATCAGATGATGGAATTTGCAAAATCCATTTCCGGGGGATCTCTTCTGATTCAGCTCAGCTCCATGATGCATCTGTTCACAAGTCCGTAAGACATGCTGAGTGACCGTGGTAGTTGTTCTAGCAAGCGCGAAAAACGGAGGGTAAATAAAGGTGAAAATATCAAAATGTACCTCTACAGGCTAGAGGCGCCTAGCCTTTTGGTCAACTAGATGAAGTTTTCGATAGCTGTCATCTTCACAAGATTTGTGCAGAATCCTCCTAGCTATCCAGTGAATCCAACCGTTAGCCCTCGGGATCAGTCAGACGCCCATAGATGAAGACTCAGCGGAAAATGTTGAAGGATGAAAACAAGCAGAAAATTGGCTAAGTATGGAATTTACATACTTCCTTGAAAAAGGTGCCCTTCTACTGGAGGTCTTAGAAGCAGTTTTCAAACTTCATCGCTTCCAGGAACATCTCTTTCAAGTTGTTCCATCTTTGCGATGAGATCGTCGGCATGCTTATTGGAGCAATCTAGCTCTCGATGGAGGGTCAAAGTGAAGCGTTCGCATGAAAGTTGCAAATTATAAAATCATTCTTGAAGATGTAATTGTGTCCCTGTAGGCTAGGGTCTTAAACCAACTTTGAGATGCCCCGCATACAGTTATTCTTTGCGGAATTCTTCCAGTTACGCGATGGATCCAACATCTAGTCGAAGGGAGTCATCATTCACTGGCAGCGGCAGATTGAAGCACTGAGAGGTAAATCAGGAAAATGGCCAAGTTTGGTGTCATATGCACCCTTTTGGAAAAAGTGCCCTTGTTTTAGGCATCAGACTCAGTTTTTAGCTCTCACAGCTCCTAGCAACATGTCATCAAACTTGTTCCAGCTACGCAATGGATGTGTCAGTTCAGCTCCAACATCAACCGAGCATCCAGAAATCAAAGTCCAATAGAGGTTGTGGTGATGTTTTCAAGCAGCTAAAAAATAGGAAGTTAGCTAAAAATCTCTAGTTTTGAAGGAGGGCGCTTGGAAAGTCAAAGTTTGACCTTTTGGAATCAGCATGCATTTTCAAGCCGACCCAAAAAGGTGGAACCCAGCTAATTGAATAAAATAATATAAAAATCTTTAGTTTCACCAATCAATTTTGCTTAAGGCATATTTCTTCAATATTTTAAAGGTGGTGCCTATTTTGAGACTCAATGTCAATTTTTCATGTTAAGTTAAACTGAATTGTAAAGAGGTGGTGCCTATTTTTGACTCAGAGTCAGTTTCTGTTTAACGAAGTGAGGTCCAATCATAATATTTTGTTTTAAATTTAGGATTATCTCCTAAATGTGATGCCTAAACCCTCAAAATTCTTTAAATATGCATAGAGGCGTCTATTATTCTCACAACAGGTTGAGTGCAAACAGGTATTCTCCCATGCAAGCGAAATTTGAAGGCGCCATAGGTGTTATTTTTTAGAGCTCTTCGTAGATACGGCTCCAAATTGTTCGACAGACTTCATTCAAGGATAGGTAGGGGCAGAATATAACTTCTATTTTCTCTCCCTCTTGTTTCTTCTTGAAGAGCACAAAGATATACTGAGAGGGGGGTGGGGGGTGAATCATTATATCAACAAACTTTTACCCTTTACAACCTTTATCATCTTCAAACTCTAACACAAATCAACTATGCAATAAGACACAATATCAACTAGTTGACATCAAGATTTTACATGGAAATCCTTATGGGATAAAACCACAGTACAAATAATGTTCTTTATGAATTATATAAGTTTTACAATGAATGTAGGCACCAACCTACTTGAATCACCAATTATGTAGTTTAGTAGGCACCAACCTACAAAGAGCACCAACCCTTAATTCTGATTTAGTAGGCACCAACCTACAAGGAGCTTCAACCCCTAATCCTGTTTTAGTAGGCACCAACCTACTGGAGGCTCCAACCCCCACTTGCCAAGCACCAACTTAGCAAAGATAATAATATCAAGAATAATACTCCACCTTCAATGTTGCTTCCTCAACCGATGATGGACAATTCTGCTCAAACACTCTCACAATTCCTTCACAAATCTGCAATATGTATTACCCATGGATCTGCTCTCAAATGGACTGCATTTACTTATATGTGTTTTGACTCATGATCTTCCTTTTATTTCACACTCCAAGTCTGCTGTATATCTTTATCTGCAGATATTGTATCCTTTGATTCCTTACACTTACTGGTGTTTGTATGATGTTACATTTCACTACTTAATTGATTTATCTTTTATCTCCCCACATGCTTATATCTTCCTTGGAATGATCTTATATGTCTTCAATGGTCACAACTCATCAATATGTCTCTTGATTATTCTTTAATCAAATCTTCAATTTGTAATATTCATTTACTTCTTTCTTCTATATCCGTCTTATTTTTCATGTTATATACTTCTATGGATTTTATACTCTTCCTCAACTTCACTTACTCATATCTGCTTCATTGTTCCATCCTTGTTAGAATCTGTGTGAGTCTGGATGATATAACTTTTTCTTACTCCACCACACCACTTGCGTTTTGATGATATAGCAGTTATTACACACAACACACTCTATGTTCTTCAGATGATATGCATTTTACTCGCACACTTCAACACTCTACATTCAGAAAAAATCTTCATTCGATGCTTCTTAATCTGCTCAAATTCCCTTTATTAACACGGATCATATTCAATAAATTCCATGATTCATTTTCACGTCCTCTAACTCCAATACAGAAATTGTTCAATTAAATCCCATCTTCAAATCTGGTTGCTTTCTTTTTCAATCACAGATGATATTCAATTAAATCCTTGCTTTCAAACTACTTCCCACGTTCTTCTTATATGCTTTCTCAAGGAATATGTCCTTTGCAAAAATATGTGACTCTTAATAACAAACATATCTTTACACATGGATCTTGTGTCTCTTTGTTAAGACCACCCTCTAATCGCTTCCTTATTTCAATCTTTGATTTTATTTCTTATCAAATATAATTGATGGTTTGTTAATCAATTGAAGCCTCTAGGATATCGTTTCTGGATGTTTCCATCATTACGCGACTTTTTATTGTTGACCATTACCAATCCCGATTGCTGTTAAACATATCCTTTGTCGACTTTGGCAGCTAGCTACAGGCCTGACCGATCCACACAACATCATCACTGAACTGAGAATATAAGCCATAATCATCTGTAATGTCCCCATTTTGGCCATACACTTCTTCTTTGATTTTAGCCTATTATTTCCGAGAACTGTAGGTTGATCAAAAGTGAAATTAGGGTTCTGTTTGAGGTTTGTGGTATTTCTGTATTTACTTATTTTAGTAAATACTAATTTTGGCAAGTGGTTCAATGGTTACTTTCATTAAGTCTTGTTTCCAAAATTTCGCTATGCTTTCTCATGGTTTTGAGGTAAACTTACTTTGATTTTCATGCGGTTCACTTTTGTTTTCATTAAGTCTTGTTTCCAAATTTTCAGCTTCTCAAGGCTTGCTATTATTTTGAGGTAAACTGCATTATTTTGGCAAGGGCTATTTCTTGAAGTCTAATTTTGGCGCGGCATCATCAGCTAGCCTGAACTCAAGTCATCTTGTTATCCTCCAACAACCTTCTGGCCAGTTTCTTTGGGTTTGCTTCTTTTCTCCTCTTTCTGACTGAAGTTTCGTAGACGAATACTTCTTTCATATATGTCTTGAAGTTGTACCCCACGCCTAGGCTTGATGACTTCAAGTTGTTTTAAAGAAGGGGACATAAAGGGGTCAAGTGAGCATTTAATTATTTAATAAATGCTTTATTGCTGCAATATGAAATGGATGCCTAAAGGGGAAGTTGAATGATATTTTATTATTTCAAAAAAAGTAAAAGGCAAAAAGGTGGCGTCCCTTTTGGAAGTTGAAGTGATTCAACTTCTTGGAATTTGAAGAGTTCTTGTTGCTTCATTTGCCAACAAAAGCTTATATATTGCTGCTGTTTGAAGAGCTGATTATCGATTGTTAATTGCTAAAGTTATGTTGTCGAAATGACATTGTGATTATTTCTTCGAGGGATGCTTACCTCCTAGATTCCAATCAATTTCGTGTTTGAAAGACAACACCTAATTGGTTTTATTGCTGCTTCTCATCCAGACTAGCAGATTGAGCCTATTGTTGAAGAATTTTGGAGTTTATTATCATTTTTGAGTTGCTGGTTCATCTACAGCTGAAAGTGAATTTTGTATACAGCTTTGTGAGTAATTTTTATTTCATTCTGGGCATTTGTGCTATGTGATTGTTGACATTGGGCGACCCTTCTCATAGAAGATGAGACTTAAATTCAAAGAACCTGATTTTTAAGAGCAAAATCGCCCTTCCAGCCAAGCCGTACCTTCTTAGAGAACATTGGGATTCGTGCCAAATAGATGTGGAGGATTTGATGTTGTTTTATGACTTGTTCTTGGGCGCCATACTCCTAGAGAGCCTTTGCAAAAGGTTTCAGTCAATTTGAAGGTATATTGATGAAGTTATGAGCATTTCATGGTGTTTTCTATTTGCTGATCAGAATTTCCAGAACTCAGATTTTTATATCAGATTGCATTAGTTTGCTGTTTTTGGCCTTTACTTCATCATTTGAGGGATAAACATTGTAAAGCATTCATTCTTTACATCTTAGCATTATTCTCTATCATTGTAATACTTGTATTTGCAGATTCCTTGATTGTAAGGTTGAGATTTAGTAGTACTAATCCAACCATTGTTATTGCTGCAATTACTTGTTATAATTTCATACATTTGTAACCCCTGGATGGTTTACCGCCAGTGTGGAGAAAGAACAATTAATCTCTCTTTAGTCACCCACTGTAAAGTGGCGAATTCCCACTCATAAGTGGATGCCCGCCGCAGCGGATGAATTAGTTTTGTATTGTAATGTTTTCCCCCCACTGTTCAAGTGGTAGCGTGAAAATTCTCATGGCTGGTTATCCGCCTATTGTTTCAGTTTTCAATTAATCACTCCGTCATATGTTAGCACCTCGCCCTCAATGGGATCTTGAGTGCACATTCTTGACGTTGAGTTTGTTTCAATTCAAGTATTGTTCATTAGTTGCTCCGCCATATGACAACACCTTTCCTTCATTGGGATTGAGTGTGCATTCTTGGCGTTGAGTTTCTTTTAAGCTTGGTTTTCAGTTTGATGCTAATGCTAATCCAGTTGACTAGTGTTGGTTTGTGTTATGATAATTCAAGAAAAAAATTGGTTGGCATATTTCAGTGGTATCAGAGCCAAGATCTTGCCATCCTGTGAATAAGACAGAGTCAGTTGACAAATGAGTGATAGAGAAATCAGATTCTTCACCTAAGTTCAGTTTAGCTTTCAGAAGTTCTTAAGATGTTGCATTTTCTGAGGTCCAGGAATCGTGAGAAGTCAGATTTGATTGTGGCTTCGGAAGAATGCCAGTTCAAGAGGCAATGTGAACATGAGGCTGCCATACTCCGTAAACAATATCAGAGCATGACAGATGAGTTTAAGAACGATGTTTCATTTGACACGTTTTTGAATTGTGCGGTGATTCATGACCCTGGAAAGTTGGCTATGGTCAACTACATCAAAAAAATGATTAAAGAGGAAGTAGAACTTGCCATGGTTGAAGAATCAAGGAAGGAAGAAGCAAAAGGATCTGTTTGTGGTTTGCAGCCCACAAGTAAGCAAATTGAAGAGAAAAATCAGTCAATTAGTGTTGAAGAAGACACAAGCAAGGTGCACATTTTGGTTCAAAATGAAAGTGGGCTTGATGAAGATACCTTGGCAAATGAGGAGATTAAGTTAGAGTCCCAAAATACATCCCTAGACTTGCATGGGATGGGAAATAATGAAGATTGTTATGGTAAGAAGATCATTACAGCAGTCTTGAGTCCTAATAAGGATTCAACCAATGAAGATCTTCAGACAAATGGCTTCTCAAAAGATGCTGGTGGAACAGTTGTGTGGGATAAGTACGTTGAAGAAGAGCAAGATGAAGCAAATACTAATGGTGTCTTTGAACCAGCTTATGACCATTACGAAAGTGAGGTTGTTGATGGTGATTCCGATGTGTTTTTATCTCCTTTTGTTGAAGATTTAGTGAAGGATAATTCTCTACTTTATGCTGAGCCAATTCCATATGAAGAATTATTGACAAGTGTCCAAGAAGACTTCTTTGGTATGTATGTGGGCACTAATGATAAAATCAGCAACACATCTACTCAAGATAATTTCATTGAAGAAAAGAATGACAAAATATTCAAAGCAACCAGCTTTGATGATTCTTTAATCCGATATAATGCTAGTGACTTGAGTGGTAGTGGGTTTGATTATCAAACTACATCTGTGGAGAAAGTTATAGATGAAGATTTCAGTTCAAGTGGGTTGAGGAGTGACTCATTCAAAGAGTCAATAGTTCAAGAGGAGCATGATGATCTCTTTCCTATTGATCATTGCAATCAAACCTTTCACATTTGGGATCCGGGCGCGATGTCACCAAGGTATGATAAAGAACCGGAGTGGGATAAATTCCCCGTTGATCCTGATGAAGTTCAAAAATCAGTTTGCAATGCAAGTAATGAAGTGATCTTTGGAGGAGAAGTTGCAGCAATGGCTAATGAGAACGTGATTTCTTATGTTGAAGAGAAGAATGTTTTAAAATCAGCAAATGGTTTGGATGCTTTTCAGAATTACGCACAAGAAGAGTATGAGAACTTGAAAGGTCAAGATAGAGGTACTAATTTGTTTGAAGAAGTTGTTGACAAGCCTTCGATTCAGGAGTTATGCAGTGATAAGATTAGAAAGGAGGCTGATTTTGAGAACCAAGTCAAAGAAAATAAATCAAAAAAGTTGATATTTGATGAGCAAAGCTTCTTTGCTGATTATGATCATGAGACTAAAGAGCTGCAAGTTTTGAAGGATAACTTATTGGTTACAGAAGAGAAAATTGTTAAGGTGTTATCAAGATTTGATAGCATACACAATTGTATTGAAGAACTTTACTGGGAGCTGCAGTTTGAAGAGAGACAGAATGGAGTTAAGGGTGGAGACACTCTTTCTAAGGTGCGAACCATCAAAGAAGCATTTGAATCCATAAAGTCAGATTATTTGCACTTGCTCTCAGATAGGGATCATGCTATTAAGTTTGCAGAAGAAACCTATGATGCCTATCAAGAGAAGGAGAATGAGGTTGATAGGCTTTGTCTTGATCTTTCCTTAGCTCATCACTCTTTATGCAAGGGAGAAAATCAAACTCTTATTGCAGCCACACTTGAAGGACAAGAAGCTAATACAAGGATTATGGAGATCAAGCAAATAGTTGAAGGTATTAATGAACTCCATAATGATGAAACCTTGCTTAATTTTAAGGAGATTCATGAAGATGATGGTAATTGGAAGGTAAATCAAGAGTGTGAACTCTTGAGTTGGGAAGAGAACTTGCCTCAAGAAGGGGTAGCTTGCAGCCATGAGCTTGATGTGATGATTGGTAATGTGTGTGATATTCATCACGGTACATTCTACGAATCAGCAACTAATGATGGGTATCCTCAAGTTGCAGAAGATGTGCATGAATTCTATGAAAACACCAACAAAAGGGATGAAGGAAATATTTTTTCTATGATTGTGTACAATAATCCACCATCTTCACATAATTTGTTAAATCATAAGGTGATTGACAATTTCTACATGGATGACATTGATAAGAGGTTTTATGTTTTTGACATGCATGATTTCATGGTTAAGTATAAGATAATGTTGGTGGATCCAAGCTATATGTCAGGTAGCACTCTCTTGGGATGGTTATTAAATGAGCATTTAATGATGTCCAAACTTGAACTTGCTGGTCTTCACTCAGCATTGACCAAGGGAAGAGTACCGCCTATCTTAAGATGGTTGATTTGGTCAGGTCTCGGAAATATGCATCAAATTGTGGGAGAACTTTCAGACTTGCCCCTTTTGTTTCTAGATTGTGCATGGTTGATGAGTGATTATTCCAAAATGCTGGTCATGAAAGGTTCAAATTTTGCATTGATGGTTGCAACTGATTACATGGGTTTGTGTGCTCGAGACTTTCACTATGGCTCTTGGAGATATGTTGGGAATTCTTCCCAATGTGTTGGAGATTATTTGCGGTTGGGAATTCATGCTTGGAATTCTCAACATGGCTTGATGGAGATTGTTGCAAGTAGAAAAAAGGATCTTTGGAGAGATAAGGAGTCAATTCTCAGAATCTTTGATGCTACCCCTATCTTTACCAATCATTTGATGATTCCTTTGGTTCATCTATTGGTGGATTGGAGAGATGCTTCGAACAAAAGATGGTTTAATAATGGGTTGAAGTTCCTTGAGGGAATGTTTCCAGCATTGAGCATGAACAGTTGTCATCTTATGAACGCTGATTTCCAAAGTTTCAGCAGTTGTTCAACTCCTTGTATGCTGATTTTCCTAAAATCAGATTTTAATTGGTTTATTTCAGACTTCATGGGCAGCTGGGCCTGGTACATTCATTTTTTCTTTTCACAATCTCTTTTCAGTGAGGGTTTATGGCCTCTAAAGTGGGAAATGATGTTTCATTGTGATTCGGATCAATTTTGGATGATGTTTAAGTTCCTTTCCAGTGGTTTCCTTTGTACAATCTCTTGCATTAGTGTTTGGGGCAGCGAACCTTTGTTTGTTTGGGTTCAATTTTTTGAGTCTTTTGGGGAGAGATTGGTTGAAGTTTTCAAAAAGCTTCTTGATTATGTCAGAGTTACTCAAAAGAGGCATTATTCTTCCTTGAGGAGTTTGGATGATGCAGCTGTTATGACTTTGCAAAGAGTTGTTTTTTCCTTTGCAATTAGCTATGATGGACACACACTTGTTGTGACTCGGTTTGTTACTTTGAGGAGTTATGTTGATGAGAATATTTTTGAGTTGCTTAAATTATTCTTCATTGTTCTCAGAATGGTGATTGACATTGACATTACAGATGGTAATTCCTCAGAGTTTATTGAGCATGAGACGTTGCTAGATTTTGATTCAATTCTTTCCATGTTGTTCGACTTGAATTTCAGGCATGTTATCACTTTGAGGTTACAGGGATGGTTAGTGCAGTTATGGTGCAATGATTTACTTGGTAAGGATCGCATTTTGTTGGCACTCTATGATGGGTGGGCTTTTTCGTAGATGGACATGGGACCCCTAATCCCAAGTATGTTTGGGCATCAGTTTGGAGGTTGTGCATTGCTTGAGGACAAGCAATGTGGAAGGGCAGACCTAGTCCCCATTTTGGCCATTAAGGCAAGACTCTTATTTCTGATTTGTACCCATTCTCGAACTGTGAGGTTGATCAAAAAGTGGGAAATTTTAGGTTTCCTTGCTTGGAGGTTTGTGATTTAGGTATTTACTATTTTAGTAAATACTTCAATTTTGGCAAGGGTTCACGGTCACTCTTCATTAAGTCTTTTTGTTTCCGCTTCGTTGGTTTTGGAGGTAACCTTACTATTTTGGCGGCATATTTTAGTAAGTCTAATTTTGGCAAAGTGGCATCGAAATTCAACTCAAGTCATCTTGCTATCCATCAGCCTCTACTACTTGGCTTTATTTTCCTTTGACTAAGTTTCTCGTGACTTAGTCATTCTTCTCAAGGTCTTGAAGTTGCACCCCACTTAGCCTATTAATGACTTCAAGTTGTTTTAAAGAAGGACATATAATACATTTAATTATTTAATAAAATGCTTTATTGTTGCAATATGAAAATGGATGCCTAAAGGGGCCGGATATTTTATTATTTCAAAAAAAGTAAAAAGGAAAAAGGTATACTTTTCTTTGAAGTTGGAAGCAGATTCAACCTTTGTAAATCTTTGAAGATTCTTTGGTTAAGCCTACCATTTGGCTAACCAAAGCTTATATATTTTGAGGCTGCTTGAAGAGCTGATTATCCATTGTTAATTGCTAAAGCAGGCCAATAAATGACATTGTAGGATTATTTCTTCAGGGATGCTTTCACTCTCCTAGATTCCAACTCAATTCTGCTCGGAAAGACAACACCTATTTTATTATTATTTCTCATCCACCAAAGCAGATTGAGCCCATTAAAGAATTTTCTGGAGTTTATTATCATTTTTGAGTTGCTGGTTCATCTACAGCTGAAAGTGAATTTTGTATACAGCTTTGTGAGTAAATTTTATTTCATTCTGGGCATTCGTGCTATGTGATTGTTGACATTGGGCGACCCTTCTCATAGAAGATGAGATCTAAATTCAAAGAACCTGATTTTTAAGAGCAAAATTGCCCTTCCAGCCAGGCCGTACCTTCTTTGAGAACATTGGGATTCGTGCCAAATAAATGTGGAGGATTTGATGCTGTTTTATGACTTGTTCTTGGGCGCCATACTCCTAGAGAGCCTTTGCAAAAGGTTTCAGTCAATTTGAAGGTATATTGATGAAGTTATGAGCATTTCATGGTGTTTTCTATTTGCTGATCAGAATTTCCAGAACTCAGATTTTTATATCAGATTGCATTAATTTGCTGTTTTTTGGCCTTTACTTCATCATTTGAGGGATAAACATTGTAAAGCATTCATTCTTTACATCTTAGCATTATTCTCTATCATTGTAATACTTGTATTTGCAGATTCCTTGATTGTAAGGTTGAGATTTAGTAGTACTAATCCAACCATTGTTATTGCTGCAATTACTTGTTATAATTTCATACATTTGTAACCCCCGGATGGTTTACCGCCAGTGTGGAGAAAAAACAATTAATCTCTATTTAGTCACCCACTGTAAAGTGGCGAATTCCCACTCATAAGTGGATGCCCGCCGCAGCGGATGAATTAGTTTTGTATTGTAATGTTTTCCCCCCACTGTTCAAGTGGTAGCGTGGAAATTCTCATGGCTGGTTATCCGCCTATTGTTTCAGTTTTCAATTAATCACTCCGTCATATGTTAGCACCTCGCCCTCAATGGGATCTTGAGTGCACATTCTTGACGTTGAGTTTGTTTCAATTCAAGTATTGTTCATTAGTTGCTCCGCCATATGACAACACCTTTCCTTCATTGGGATTGAGTGTGCATTCTTGGCGTTGAGTTTCTTTTAAGCTTGGTTTTCAGTTTGATGCTAACGCTAATCCAGTTGGTTATGTTGTGTTACTGCATCGAAAAAATTGGGTAGCATATTTCATCATCACTGAGAAAATAAGCCATAATTGCTACATTTCTGACTTAATTCCCTTAACATAATAATTGACAGCGCCAAATTACTTTAGTCATGATAATCTCCTTCGATAATGTGAAAGACCTTTGTCGTTTTCTTCTCACACTCTATCCACGATGGTTGAGAGATGCGATGGAGGAAACAAACATCTTCTTGAATTGCTTGACTATATTGACGCCCAAATATTATATTGACTCCCACATACCTGTCAACACTTCATAATCTTCCAAGTGTTCACTATTTCAGGCAAAGCGGCGATACCTCATATTTAATACCACCAAGTATTAAATCCTTCTTTATAATAGTTTCGCTACACACAAACCGGCTTATATATATTATATTCTTCTTTCAATATCAATGGGAATAATAATACAATAAGATTGTAGCGGATGAATTACACAAGTCCAACTTCCCTTATACTTGGTTTCATCCAAAAGGTATTGCAAAATATTTGATTGATAATCTTCATTCCTCCACAAATGGATCTCTTTCATTCTCTTAATTTGACATCAATGACAATTTCCAACACTTCTATCCTTGTCTTAGGTTTTCTCTCACACGTCCAAGTATGCAACAGTTTTTACAGTTCTGATAATCTAGGTGTGTTGTGCATGACATTCTCTACAAAACCCATGTGTTAGAATTTTTTAGGAAAAATTGCCTCATAGCTTCACTTTTTGAAGCTTTGTTTTTTTCCAGAAATTCCTTTACATGGTTGAGAAAAAGTCAATATTTTGAAAAAAGAAGAATCTGGGTTTGATCAGCTCTCAAGCGACAACAAAACCCATATGCCAGTTTTTCCTGAGAAAACTTGCCCCTGGTGCCCCTACAGCCCTTGCGGCTTCTCAACCAAAAAACTTTTTGCATGCCAAGGAAAAAGGCGTTTTTATGAATTTTTGATGTTGTGGGTTTGCTTAGAATTATTTTCTCTACAAAACCCACATCTTAGAATTTTTCGTGAAAATTGCCCCCCCGAAAGGGCATTTTTAGCCTCATCAGGGGATATTTTAGTTTTCCAGAAAAAGTTGTCGGAACATAGCCATGTTTACAGTCAGTAGGCGAGTTTTTCAGAATGTGGTTCACTCAAACTAAATTCAAGACCAAATCGGTCTTAATTCATGATTTCATCAGAACAACTGACACTGACTCAAACAATTTGATAGGCGTAGTCACTCAAATGCCAACAATCTCATACCTCGTATAGCTGATAGCTTTTCAAGGCCACTTTAGAGGGTTGATACCATTGAAATTCTACATGTGCGGCGAGTTCGTGTACATTTCTCACAACCAGAGTGTTCGCGGTTAGACTTTGTGGTTTCGTCATGCAACACATTTCCATTGAGAAAAACATGAAAAGCGCCAAAAGCATAAAGCTAAAGAAGGAACAAGGGTCGTCACTCCAGTTACGGAGCCTCCAGAGTTATCATTCAATGAAATGCTAGTTTAAGTGTGCGAAGATTTCTAGGATTGCTTGAATTGCTGACAAGCAGTGAATTGACAGTTGAGACATGTGACGACTTCTAGATGGTGATGCAGTCAATGACCTCGTGGAGGGGTTAATTGCCTGAGATCAAGGCCAGTGAACTTCAGATCAGGACGTCCCACTTTTTCAAGATAGACATCAGACACCACAGTTAACTCGATGCCTCTTTCCGAGTTAATTCATTGTTCCACATATCATGGCATGTTTATCTTGGAATCATCTATGTACAGTTGGAGTTCTCATTCAGTTTTCAGTCTCTGTTAACTGATGTTGGTTATCAGTTAACTTTCATTTCAATAAGGACGTGCGTGTTGCACATGTCCATTTAGTTTAGTCTTTTTTCGTTAATTGATGGTAGTTTTCCAGTTAACTGTATAGTTTCATTTATTTAGGTTTAGCAATAAATCTTGCATGCTTGCAAGACTTATGTTAACTCAAGGTGATTTTAGGGTTCCCTACACCTTTGAGGTCTATAAATAAGAGCATTCTTGTTCATTTGTATTTAACTTTTGCACGCAATAGCATACATGTTGAGCTACCTTACCTGTAGTATTGCTATTCTGTATTGGTTCATTTTGATTAAGAATAAGATTGGATGATCTTTTTGTATTCATTGTTTATGTCTTTGTTTTAATAAGCTTTGTTTCAAATCTATGCCTCAGATTGTGTATTTTACCCCCTTGGAAATTTAGAGATGAAGTTTATCGTTTGATGTTGTCCTTAGTAATCTTGTTTGCAGCTTACACCTCGGATTGCGTATTTTATCCCCTTGGGAATCCTGTAATTGAGCTTTCCGTTTAATGTTTGTTTCCAGTAACCTACTTCCAGCGTACACCTCAGGCTGTGTATTTTACCCCCTTGGGAATCCTGGAAACTAGTTTACCGTTTATTGTTGTTCTCAATAACCTTTATCTTAGCCTACACCTTGGACTGCGTATTTTTCCCCCTTGGGAATCTTGTGATAAAGTTTATCGTACACTAATTCCTTGGTCCCAAGTCCTCATGCTCTGTTTCTTGAGGAAATAGGATAGTTTAGCGTTTAGCCTAGTTGTGGTTAGAAATCTGCAAAATGTGATGTCCCCGCTCTAGTCAATTCTCGGGAACAGTGTGTTAGCCTATTTCTTGGACCCTTGTGGGCTAACTAGAGTGGTTAGAGGGTCAGTGGTATTTTCTGGAGGAGTTTGTCGTTCTCATTTTCAGAGCTCAGTGATTGGCTCACAGCAGGCCTTGGCAGTTCAGGGGTTGACAGCTTTTGATGGCACGGGAATATATGGAGTTTTGAGAGAGTTATGGATTTTTAAGTGATTTGAGCTAATTGTTTAACTCAATGCTTTATTATAAAGTCAAATTGACTTTATACATATTATATCACTTAAATATTTCATAAAAGTGATTTAAAATTAAATCACTTATGCATAGAAGTGGACGCCCAAGTATTTAACTTGAAACTATTGAAAAGTGATTTAAATATTATTTAAAATATTTAAATGATTGCAAGTGGCGTCACTTTCTTGAAAGTCGTTCCTTTTAAGATATAAGGCATTTTGGCAATGAGAAACTCACTTCTTGATTATTTCGACTTTGCCTTTGGTTTTCTTCTGTGCTATCCTCTGTGATTAGGGTTTGAGCAAATCTTCCATTGGAGAATGAGATCTCTTCAATGTTGAGCATTTTTGAAACTGTGAGAGACCAGTCGAAGTAGTGCAACTGTGAGGGCTTCATTCAGAGGTTCTACATGCTTCAATCAGAGTTTTATTATTCAGTTTATACTTGTTCGCAATAAGGAAGGGGGTTTCTTCACCAAAGACATCATCTTCAACAGATCTCAGCTTTCAGTTTGGTTCCTTTGCTTTCTTCCTTTGGCCGTACCATTTACCTTGGGATTTGTGCCTTCTTGGAGGTTTGGCGTGTGAAGCTTGTAGCTAAAATGCCTTCTCTTTGGTTCCTGTTTGTGCTTCATTCTTGGCGGCTACTCCTATTAGCCCTTTGTATCCTGTTTCAGAGTGGGAGAAGTCATTTTTGGAGGCCAGGCGTCCATATTTGCCAGTTTTCACCATTCTTGGCTGGCGAGTTGACTTATTTTCTTAAATAAATAATCTGAAAGCTTTCGGGTATGTTTATCATTTGTGATCTATTTGTTTCAGTTAAATAATACCTTCTGCATTTCCATTCTGTAGAAAATAGCTCAGATTTACATTTTATGAGCTTTTTATATGATGCGCCCCTTCTCTTTTGTCTACAAACTTTCTTTAAAAAACTAAAAAACACAAATAAGATAAGAAAAATACAGGGGTTTGAGTTGTGAGCCAGTAGGGCTCTTCACAAAAAACCAGAGAAAATCCTTAGCTGCAACGTATTAGGTTTTCTTGACCTTGTGCCTCTTCTAGTTGAGTCAAAAAGATAGGATTTAGATCATTTACTTTTTCACGCATATCAACACAAGAGGGAGCTTCCCCTCCTAATTTGAAGAGCAGTCATTATGCACTTTGCATAGCTGTCCGTTGCTAATTCATACTCCAGAGGTGTGAATTGTCACGCCAACAGTGTCCTCATGGTCACCTGGTCCACACCACTTACACAACATCCACATTTTGTTTTGGTTACTCTGGCATTCTCTAGCGAAGTGACTCTATTCAGTGCATTTTCTGTTTTGTATCGTTGGTCTTCCCTTTACATCACACTATATTCTACTCCTTGGTCTACTATTACTGAACCAATTGTTATTCCTTCGTCTGTTTTGGTATCCTCCAGGAGATGCATTGGTATTAGTATTTTGTGTTTTTGGGGGTGTGGTCAGAGGGTTGATTGTTCCCCTTGGGTGAAGAGTACTTGTGTTCTTGTTTTCAAATTGTATGGGCATTCCTTAATGGAATGTCCCATTACTTGGCAGATGTCACAAAATAGTTTCTTTGGACAGTTTGTTTTTGTGTGACCTTCCACCTTGCATTCAGTACACTACAACTCCTTGTTGTCATTGTACTCTCCTTCTCGGCTTTCAGCTCCATCATTCTCATCATTTCTTTTCTTAAGGCTTGAGCAGTCTTTGATTCACTGTCACTGCTATCATCTATGCTATTGTCGTTGTCCGTTCTCTTTCCTCAAGAAGATGTCTTGTCTTCGCTTTCTATGTCCATCACCCGATTGTAGGCATTAGCGTACAATGACGGAGGTACGACCTTCTTCCTCAGTGAAGGAATCAGTCCTTTGATGAACCATCTCTTTTTCAATCCATCGACTGGTTGGATTTCCAATTTGACCAATAATTCTTTGTCTACGATTGTAGGCTTGCACATTTTTCATGCTTTCCTCATTTGGTGTTATATATTTCTGCTACAATTTCATTGTCTTCTCTCAGGAGTTTGAATTCCTCTTGGAATGCTCTTTTCAATGCATCCCATGTGTTCTTATGAGCGGGTTCCAATTTGGTATACCAGTCAATGGCTATTCCTCTAAGAGTTGTTGGAAATGCTCTCAACCTATACGCTTTGTTGTCTTGACTATTCACTACCTAGATTGTCTCACATGTTTTACAATGTCTTACATGGTCCTCCGACCCGTTTCCAATGAACTTTGGGAGTTTTTGCCACACAACATTCAGACTTGTTGGGGGAGTCACCATCTTACCTCTTTGTTGCACCTTCTATGACAATAACTTGTTTGGAGAGTTTTGATTTGTATGTTTTGGTGCCTTCTCTGCACTCATGGACATGCCACAATCCTCTACTAGTCCTGTAGAAACCCCTTGTTTCCCCTATTTTTGAATCTGACTATTTTTGTTTGTTTTCTGAAGTTTTGGTTTTTTTTGTGGTTTTTGCATGAATAAAGAAAAATGGCGATTTTGCAATAAAATGATATAAAATTTAAATAAATTCTTACAACTCTGGAAATAGCAGAATCTATTGAAAATACTGATGCCAGTTTATATATTCATCTTCTGGAATGATTACAAGCAAGATCCATTAACATGCAAATTAAAAAGCAATGATATTTTAATGAAAACCTGGAAATCGCAGCAATGAATGATCCTCTGAAGATGGTACGGCTGAGATGATTATGTACTTTCTCCTCCTGCAGATGTCTGCTAAAGATGCCAGAGAGATAGGCGCCTCAAGATGTGAAGTTAGACTGGCCAACTGTATGGCGATTTGCTCAATAAGAAAAAGTACGGCCTTTTTGAAAGGTACGGCCTGCTGCAAACAGTACGGCCTTTGAGACAGCAGCAAATAACAATAAAATAATACGGCTCTTCTCCGAGTCTCCAGATCTGGGACAAATATGCGCCTCAATGCAATAACTCCTCTGTAAATGAATTGCTAACTGAAATCCTGAAGTTTGAATCAACTGTGATGCTATGTAATTTCTTCTGGATGAAGAAATCCCACTGCCTGGCAATAAATCGGATGATATTTCACACCCTCTGAATCGCTCTCACTGGAGATGGCTCGTTCCCCAATGCTCTGGACTGAAACCCTTGGCTTCCGTGCTCTGGTCAAGACTTGATCAATTTTCAACTCACAATCACATAATGGGCTCGATTTCCAATGCAAATACCTTATACACTCTGAAAAGTGCGATTTCCTTAATAATAGGGAAGCATTAAAAAGTTCGAACTTTTTATTTTAATATTTCCATAGTCTCCTGACAGATTTTTAATTATAAAATATAATTAAAAACGTCCCCTTCCATGATGGGCGACCCCTCAGCCAAAATCACTTAAGTTATAATATAATAATATTATAACTTTATATTATAAACTCCAATAATTAATATTTAATTAAATCAATTAAATATTAATATCTCTCTCAATATTCACCCGATGCACGAGCCGTCTGAAGCTGACAAATAAGGAAGTGATTCTGCACGTGATCAATCCATACTGCTAAAAATAGCAGGGGTCCCACACTGAGTGCCAAATACTGCTAAAAATAGCAACTCAGGCTAGAAGTGTCCGAATGAGCCCGAACGAAAGCCAACTGATCAAATACTGACAACTGAAGCTGAGCCAAGCTCCAACATGACCCTCTATCCAACCTATCA
>VDFB02124019.1:0-64813 GCA_007258455.2 Sequoia sempervirens | reverse complement strand
GAGCCCAAGGATTCCTTTGTGTAACATAGTAGACTTGGTCTTCTTCAATCTAAATTGGCTTGAACTCAGGTGGAATCTGCTTGCTTTCAAGGTTAGCTACCATCTTGCATCTGTAGTCCTTCTTCTTTTGTCTATAGTGAAGGAAATATTCTGTCAACATTGTCTCTACCTCCTCTTGCTTCTTCTTGGCCTAAAATGTATCTAGCTGAGTAGCTAGATTGTTGATAATGTCATGCTTGAAGTCAGACAGCAAATGAGTGACCTCCATTCTTGAAACTCCACCAGTAGTTGACTCACCCATGAAAGATTGATAAGCTCCCCCTTTCCTTGAAGCTGCCTTAGAGTAATTCTGACATATTTTCTTGATATCCTCCCAAGGAACTTGGGAGATATCTCTTCCTGCCATGAGGTCCAAGGAATCAATGCAACTGTCATTAATTCCTCTCAGGAAAAACAACTTTTGTGAGTCCTCATTAAGTGCATAGTGTGGAGATTTTTGCAAGCAAAACAAAAACCTTGCAATGTAGTCTTCCAAGCTCTCATCTTCCTTTTGTTGCATCCTGAAAATGTCACTTCCTCTCATGTCACTACCCTTGTATTTCTCAAGGAATTTTTTCTTCATATCTTTCCAAGTTTCCACAGTATTTTTACCTAGGATCATGAACCATTTTAATGCAACCTCTTTCAAAGTGGTGGGAAATAACTTAAGCCTATGGGCTTTAGTGATATAATCATAACTCCTACAAAATATGTCAAATTCAAATAAGAAGGTATCAAGATCTTATGTCACAAGTCCATAAAACTTGGAGAGTGTTGAGGTAGGAATGTTCTTGATGTTGTCAACTTCATTTTGATGGCCAATGGGGAAAGGAAAAGCTAGTTGGTTT
Organism: Sequoia sempervirens; assembly: GCA_007258455.2. Classification (NCBI taxonomy): domain Eukaryota; kingdom Viridiplantae; phylum Streptophyta; class Pinopsida; order Cupressales; family Cupressaceae; genus Sequoia; species Sequoia sempervirens. The sequence goes on along the minus strand of VDFB02124019.1, from coordinate 63,926 downwards.
TGTCTATCCCTATTTGCATCACCCATGCCTGCTTGATGTGGTTCCAAGACAAAGGGGTTTTCAAGCTGATTTTGATCTTCAAAGGAAACTTGAGAGCTAGTCAAATTAGGATATGCATCAACAAAGGGATATGGATCTCTTTCTTCCTCTTCTTTTGGTAAGTTCTAGTACTCAACTAGCTGGAATGGACAAGGATTATTAGGAAGAAATCTCCCATAAGCATCCCTTCTCCTCCCTCTATGCATGTAGTATCACTTACTATCAGTGAGCTCACATAAATAATTGGTAAAGAATAAGGGGGTTCATTACTTCTTAAATGAGGATATGCTAAGAACAAATTTTAGAAACACTACAGCAAGAAAAACTACCAATGGCTTCAAAAGACTCCCTAGCTTGACACCATCCCCAGCAACGACACTAAAAATGTCGGCCTCCTACAATGATTTGATAACTAAGCCTTTACAATCATGATTCAAAGATTGGACATCTAACCTGAATAGCTATTTCAATCATCATGAAGGTGCATTTAACTTGTCAACCTAGGGACGTTAACTTGAAATGGGTTAGCACAGTATGTGCACTAGGGGCTCAAGTAGCCATTGCATTCTACAACAAAGAAACACAATACTTGAACTAATAATAACTCAAGTACTTGAACTCAGAACTTTATTTCATTCACTGTAAACCATGCATACAAAAGAGTAATATAACTATATTACTGAAACTGGAGAATGAGAGTACAATGTCAAATCATGCAACCTCCTAAAGAAGGAGCATCAGATCATTATTTATACTACAACTAAACAAGGCATTCAACTCCATGATTGGGAGGATGCCATTTAGGGAAAATAGGGGAAAGTGGAGCAATGGTGGTTACGCATGCATGGAATCTAGTCAGACATGCAAGTCCAAATGCAAACCTAGCATAGCAGTAAAACCCATGCATGCTCAATCATTAAGGTCCACTACAAGGCAGTTACGTTCAGTTGCATGAAGAATCTTTTACCATCGGTTGCCTTTGACTTGGAACGATTTCTCAACTGGTTGTTATGGTACATGCCCAGCTGGTGATGTCTTCCTCAACTTAGCACATTAAATCTACTTGGAAAAGTTAGTATGCATAATAACTGCACATCTATAACCACTTTAATAAACATTCATTAATCACATGAAAAATCAATATAGATAACCCACATATTTTTCCAAATGTCATTAAAGCTTGCAAAGATAGGATAATATCAAATTTCAATGGTTTGAGAGAAACATTATGCAAATACCAACATTTAATCATCAAATTTCATGACATCAACCAACAAATAAACTATAGATTCTACCCCAAATTAGACCAAAAATTAGGCTCGTCACCTCATACAAAATTATAGCTAAAGCTTTGGCTCGAAGAATTAAACCCATTACTCAAATGATTCTGTGTCTAGAACAAACATGCTTCTTGGGAGAAATATTTATCCTTGACAATCTTGTGTTGGCTTAGGAAACAATTGAATGGGCTCAACAAACTATCCAGGATGTCTTTATGGGTGTTGACTAAATCTTCGCTTTCGGGCACCTATAGCGGCTAAACCGTGAGGAATTTGAAGATGATGCAAACTAGAGTTTCATGATATTTTGTCTATAGATTCTAAATTTTTTTTTTCAAAATTTTTGGAATCAAATTGCACATCCTTTTCCATCTCCTTCGAAAACTATTTTGTTTCAAAAAACAACATTATTAAGGAGTGATGCTCACCGTATAACACAACTTTTTTTCCATAAAGGATAAAATTCTAATTCTTTTGAATTTAGATTTGTAACTACAATATCTAGTGCTTCCACTTGGTTAGATAGTTTTTTATTGAATGTTTTTTTCTTTTTAATCAAGTTTCAAAGTCAAACCAATTACAATTCAGACATAGGCGGGCTGTATAATGCGTAACTTTTTTTGTATGTATTGAAATTCTTTTTTTTGTTGGATCAAGGACTTCAATATCTGGTGCACTCATATTTTTCAAAAAAAAATTATAATCTGCTATTTTTCCACATGTGCAGAATAGAGAGCTTGATTTTTGGTGAAAAACCTATGTTTAATAAAAGTAAAAAAACAAATACATAATAAAACCAAAACATATTAAAATTATAGTCGTTGGATAGCTCATTTCAAGGACTACCTGATTCTAGTTGGGTTTGTGAAGTATCCTCCATTTTCATCCTCAACCCGAGCTTTGAAATACAAAATTCTAAAAAAATTTGATGCCAAAGGATGACAATGTGGGAATAAGGGGCTTCGAGCGTACCAGGGGGGTTCAAGCAAACCCGCAGGGGTTCGATCGAACTAGGGTTCATTCGAACCCCCTCTCAAAAAATGTTTTTCTTTGTTTTTTTGGCAGGAATGGGGTTCACCTTGCATTTAATTGGTTCACACGAACCGGGGTTTATTTGAACCCTTTTTTGATTCGCTTGAACCAAAGGGTTCATTCGAACCCCAAAAACTAATTTTTTTTGTATGGGGTCATTTTTTGCCACTTTTCCTTCCTCACTCAAATTGTAAACCACTTTTGTGGGTTTACCCTTATCATCAAGTTAGACTTTCACAAATCCTATGATCGCATCCGATGGCCCTTCATCTTGAACATGATGCAATGGTTGGGATTTGGCCCTAAAATCCGTGATCACATCAAAATGATTTTTTTGGATGCTAATGCTAGAATCGATGTTATTGGCTCTCTATCCCCTAAATTTCCTCTTCAGCGATCTATTCGGCAAGGTTGTCCCCTTGCTCCTTTTTTTTATGTGCTTGCAGCTGATGCCCTTGGCTATTTATTCCAACATGCTAAAGCCAATTATTTTATCCATGGTATTTCCTTGCCTAACAATGCCACTGCTCTAAACTTTCACTTTGCAGATGATAGCATGATTTTTATCCAAAACACTGCTAAAGAGGTTACTAATACTTTGGATACCCTAGATTTTTTTTGCACCATTTCCAGCTCCAAACTAGCTATGAACAAGACAAGAATTATAATGTCTCACCCCAACCCTCAACCAACATGGATTCCATCTGATTGGAAAGAAATAAAACACAAATCAATCACTAGATATTTGGGAACTCCCTTTGGGGTTGGAGTTTCTCTTAAAGACATGTGGAATTGGTTCTTGAACAAGATCAAAGCCAAACTCTTGAATTGGACTAATAAATTTCTATCTATGGTTGGCCGTATTCAAGTGGCCAACAAAATCGTGCTTGCTAGTCATGTTTATATTTCTTCATGTTGGTTGTCATCCAAGAGCTATTACAATCAACTAACTCAGCTAATTAGGAACTTTTTATGGGCCAAGTGGGGGAATAACAAAAAAAGGTTTCTTGTTTCTTCATGGCAACATTGTATCCAACCAAAATATAAGGGGGGTTGGGAATTATTGATCCGTATACTCAAGGAATTTGTCTAACCACTAAATGGATTATTAGAGCCCTGGAGGGTGATGCTTTGTGGAAGGAATTAGTTAAATTTCATATTCAAACTGCCTTATCTGGTCACTCTTGGGGAAAATTCAGCTAGAAAGACAAAATCCTTTTAGCTCAGTTTTTCAAAACCCATGGATCTGCCCCTTTCAATTCTATCTGGGGAGCTTGGTAGATTACCTCTACCAACCTGATATGGTATGATCAATCTCTTTGCCATGGCTTAAGTTTTCCTTACTCCTCTATTTGGTGGAATAGGCTGATGCAACAAAATGATAAACCTTTAGGTGCCATTAGTAGATTTAAAGGTAAATGTCTTTTTAAAAAAAGGTATCTGTGTCTTTTGAGACCTATGGGACTCCACCACATTCCAGTGGAAATTATGGCCCAACCTTAAAGTGCAGTTTCACCTTTCTTCTTGTGATAAACAACCTATCCTTGAAATTCAGTAGCTTGTCTGTCCTAAACTGTGTAGCCTGTTGTCCTTGGATTGCCATGCTAACTTTCTAAATGATTGGCATTGGCCTAATGCTCACAGTATCCACTTTTTTCCACTACGATCCATCTACAAAAAACTTCTTCCTCCTATCACCATCACACCTCGTCTTAATAAGAAATGGCATTGCTCTTTTCCTTGATTCAAGTGGAATAAACTCAGCCTCCAAATTTGAAAGTCCAAAGCAGATGCTCAGTCTCAGCTCCTTTCCTAGAGACTTCTTTGTGTGAAACTCCCCATTGGAAACCGCCTTAAGTTTGTTTACCCTCAACCCATTTTTCCATTTTGTGAAAAGCTTCGTTGAATGTGTTGTTTTTACCTTTTCCATCCCACACCCCTTTCACACTATGGAATCCGTTTCCGCTTGAAAATTTCTTTCTTTACATGTGGGTTTCACATATCTTTAGTAGTGATGTCGAACATTTCAATAAGACATAAACATGGGTGAGACAAAGTTGACAAAAGACTCCCTATATGACAAAGGCTTTGTAGGACCCATTATTGTGTTTATAAATGTTATCAAGATTTGTTTTATAGAAAATATCACACGTACAAATACATATTATATAATGCAGTACATTATAAGTGGTATTGATGTCTTAAATGCAATTTTTTTATCATTGTTGCAGCATTTAAAATAAATTATATGATCATAACTGTTATGATTTTTTTTTGAATTAGATTATTAATGTTTATACAAATTTGATTGTATTGTGATTTTTTAAATATTACATTAGTATATATATTTTTCAAGAATCTATATAAAATTTATTTAGAAATATCTTTTTAAAAGTTTTATAATATATAAAAATAGAATAAACTTGAAAAAATATAGCTCTTGAGATATTTTATATAATTTTTTAAAATATATATCTATTAATTATCTTTTAACTGTATCCATTTCTTGAAAAAACTCATGCGTACACAGAACGCGTAATTATACTTTTAGCTTGCTTCTTTTCCACGATGTCACAGCTTGTAATCGCACTTCTCTGCTTTTAAAGCGAACCAAAAGACGTAATGCGAGAATAAACCCTGCTTTACAAATTCCAAAGTGATAATTTTGAGTGCATGACACGCTTAATCGGGAGGAAGAGGGGCTTATCATATGACATGGGGAACAACCATAAACCACTAGACTTGAATAAAGCTAGGATATTGAAAGCACCAATTCGATCACTTTGGACACATCAGACCATCCTACATGAACGTACACCCACGGAAAGCAGAAAAGAATATTTGAGCTGCTTCTCAAACATGGCAAGAACATTTACCGAGATGGGTTAATCGTTTTGATTACAAAAATCATAGGGAAAGTGGAGATTGAGATTGAGTAGTTAGATTTTACAGAGGTGCACATTCAAAAGATAATTGAGCAATGGCACCACAAGATGTTTGCAGGTTGAGTGAATTACCAGAAATCTTACTTTGCTCTAACATCCTCTAACGCCTCCCTCTAACTGATGTCGTACGTTCTTCCCTTCTCTGCAGTCAATAGCGATACCACTGGACAAGAATTCCCCATCTTCATTTCTCTCCTCACTTTTTCACCCACATGAGGAGGTCTCTAAGACGTCGTATTCTTGGTCGAGAAGCCATTACACATATCAAAGAGACCATGGAGCATATTCTTATCAACCACAAAGCCCCTCTTGAATGTTTTCTGTTTCATATCCCTAACAAGTTTTTAAGGAGTAGAATGCCTAGGAGCTTGACCGAGGCAATGGACATCAAGCAATGCATTGAGTATGTAGCCAAAAAATGAATGGAACGGTTATTTCTTGAAGCCATTGCCCATCCATGGGAGAAGAAAATGTCTCTACCTTTTACTGTTTTCAGTTGCACAACCCTCCTACACCTGCAACTCGTAGGTTTCATCTTTCCAGAAATTCCCAACCTCGCTGAAAATTTCAAGTTCCTGAGGGTTTGTGTCTTAGCTAAAATAGAAAATTTGACCAACCAGAGGCTTCGGAGGCTTGTTGAATTATGCCCGGCTCTTGAGAAATTGGTGCTCGTCAGTTGTCAAGAGTTAACTTATTTGAAAATCCAAGCTCCGAATCTCAACTGTTTTATTTTAGCAGGTTGCTCTTCTCTAGAATCCATGACTGCAGACTGCCCACAACTACTACTGCTCAAAACAAGGGAAATTTTCAGTTTGTATGAATTGCAGATAAATTCTTATAGTTTGGTTGAGCTCAATATAAAGGATTCCAACGGATTAGCTAAAGTGCAGCTAAATTCTTGTGTGCTTGTAAAGAGGGTTGGGTTTGTTGAGAGACAACCAATTAAATCATTTTCCGATGTTGAATCGTTGAGAAAATTATCCCTGGAAGGATGCTCATCACAATTTCAAGGCCTTGAAATCTTTCCGGAGCTTAAACTTGTTGGCATCTTTCCTGGCCTTGAAGAACTCAATGTATCGCCACGCAGGATGGTAATAGTATTTTTCCTTCATATTCTCAGTTCTAATGGTTGCGTTTAAACACTATATTTTAAGTTTTGCTTTGTTTAGTTAGTTCATCATCCATCTATAAGTATGATCTAAAACGAGTCACCTGAATAAGTGAAAACTTACAGCGGGCTGTAAAAATGAGCCTAATTTTGTCAAAAAAATTATGGTTTTGCATGTCAATCAGCCACATTTTTTCTATGGCAGGGCACTGCAGTGGAAAGGGGAAATGAATTGGAGGAGGAAAAGGTAAGAGACTTCTATTAATTTATGTAGATTGGAGAGGTGTCTCCATTCTCAAGAAATGTTTATTTAATTATTTAATTTTTTTTTTGAGACTTTTAGAAATGAGTGAGTTGTCTAGATAATTATGTAATTAAATAATTGATTCTTCTAGAGACTTCTAGAATCCAGTTAGTTAGGGTTGTTAGAGTCTATTTAATCTTAGCAATTGATTAAGATTAAATCATGGCCATTGGTTTTCCATTAATCATGGCCATTGGTTTTCCAATGAGAAAAGTATAAAAGAGGATCAATGGGCATTTGGAGAATATAGACACACTCAAGATGACTTGCAGTGATAGCAAGTAGACACACCTGAGAATGACTTGCAGTGATAGCAAGTAGATTTGCAGTAAGAGCAAACAGTCTTGCAGTGATAGCAAGGGTGCAGTCATAGCGTTGGGGATAGCAGCTGTGGAATTTCAACAAAGCTCTCCCAGTAAGAGGCAAGCAATTTATGTATTTCTTAATTTGCTGAAGTTTAATAAAATTTCTCATCTGCAGTAGTGGTTTTAATTTATGTATTTCTTAATTTGCTGAAGTTTAATAAAATTTCTCATCTGGAGTAGTGGTTTTCCGGTTTTTCCACAGACAATTTGTCCAAAAATATTGTATTCATTATTGTGCATGTTTTCTTCTCTATTTTGTGAGTTTTATTTGTGAAGTTTTAGTTGTGTTATTTTTCAATATTTGTTGTGAATTAATTTTCCAACGTCAAATAATCTATATTAAATAGGAGATTAACAACAGAATTTTCACAACTTGATCTTTCCAAAACTGAATAATGTATATATGGATCTTAGATATCATGAAAGAAAAGAGGTATCAAAAACTGAATAATGTATAGATGGATCTTAGATATCATGAAAGAAAAGAGGTATCAGCCATGTTAGATTTCCTCCTCAGAAATTCTCCTTTATTGAAAAATTTAACAGTAAAACTGCCATACTGCCCTGAATATCTGGAAAATCAATTACTAGGCTTGAAAAGAGGATCTGTGGAAATAAAAATATTGAAGCCTACTGTGGGACTAAAAATATTCAATCCTACTGTGGGCAAGAAGGATAAGTAATTTTCGTTGGTAGGTGAAGATCTTGATAGGTGTGGGTATTTCTGGTATAAAAATGAAGTGGAAGATTCAGAGGATGAGAATGAGATGTATGGTGAGGATGATCACGAGGTAGATTATAACGATTTTGAAGTTTTTGAGGATTATGATTATGCTAGTGGATAGATTAGCTGTTACTACATATCCTTCGGATATAAGGTCATTTTATTTTTTCGAGTTTTATTTGTATTGTGATAAGGTCTTATGCGTGTTTTTGGTATTTTAGACTGTGTTAGGAGTTGGTCAGTTTAGAAAATAATGCTCTCAAGGCACTCCTTACCATCTGGATCCTTTCAATCTCTGTGATCTATATTACATTCCTCAGGCACATAAGATTATGCAGATTTTTCCTCGCCTTCAGAATAGGCAGTTCATGGTTTTCCTTCTAAGATGGGCAATGGGTGGGAGCACTCTATATCAGTTGCTCTTCTACCAAGACCCAGGAACAACACCGGCACAGAGGTTGTGAACATCAATTGATATAAGTTGTTGCTGATAATCTGTTTTATTTTTGGCTTATTACAATATTTGAAAAAGGTAACTGATGAAATATATTTTGAAATATCATTTAATTTTGTAATTTGGTTTTAGAGATGAGTAGAGTATAAAGCTGAGCTTGCTTTGTTGTTTAATAATTTATATAAAATAGTATTTGAGATATTAAAAAAATCAAATCAAATTTATTGTAAATGATATATTTAAAATGTACATGTGTGATTTTTATGTGGTATATATATATATATATATATATTCTATTAAATATAAATTATTAGTTCAGTCACATTTTTGTGATCAAATAAATTTATTATAATATAAAGTTTTGTAAGAAAATAGTCTTCATAAGAAGTTTTTGAGAAATCTACAAATCTAAAATTTTATTATATTATTTTCTATTTTCTAATTAATTTAATTTTATTAAAAAAAATTATGTATGATAAATAAAATAATAATAAATAAAAAAAATTAGAAAAATAAAATTTCTTTGTGTTGATGTCCTTTAAATAACAAAAAAATAAAAAATAATTTTGATTATATTTGAATAGAGTTTTGCATTACATAAAAATATGTATTTAAATCATATTATTTTTATATAAAAATTAAATATAAATAAAATATATAGGAAAAAATTATAAAAAAATGTGTACCTCTAATATCAATTTTAATAATCACATATAACCACTTATGAATTTTATTTTATTTCTAGCTTAAATTATGTTTATGAGATTATCATAAAATCTGAAAATTATTTTTGTGTTTGAGTTTTATTTTAAATTAAAATTTAAATCTACATAAGAAATCTTAAAATCATCATCTTACATTATCACTCTCTTTTCTTGTTATCAATGAGAGAATGCTTAAAAAAAAAAAAAATTAACAACTCACTTAACCAAAAAGTGAGACATATATTCAACTTACATTTTTGTTGTAATTAAATACTAATTTAACAACCCACTTAACAAAAAAGTAAGACATATATTCAACTTCATTTTTGTTGTAATTTATAGATTACTTAAAATGGATAAATTAAAACAAAGAAAGATTTATGTGAAATAATTTTAACTTTGAAATATTCATTATAACTTATTTAAAGTATGATAGTAATGGAGTGACTACAGCATGAAACACAACAAACATTGGAGTAGATACATTGGATAGCATTGTTAAGAATCAGTTATAATAATCTAAAGAAGGTATGAATGGATTAATATTAATTGCATTAGAAAAATCATAGACAATATCTAATAGAAACTATAATTTAATTCAAGAACCAAATGTACCAACAAATTATAAAAAATGTGCAACAAAAAAAATTGAGGATTAAAGCCAAAATAATAGGCCACCATGACTACAAGGAATGAAGTGTAACAACAATACAAGGCATATAAATATTTATAGGAGCAATGAACAAGACATGGGGTATAAACATAAAGCTCAACAAAGACATAAATTAGTGCCTTAAACAAAGATTATCTCAAAGATAAATTATAATCAATTAGGACCATATAGTGACATAAAGATCTAAAATTGTATATAAAAAGAGATAGTGTCAACAAGAGTAATATGTGACTTATGTTAATCAAAAGTGGTATTGCATAACATATATGCATGTATATTGGTTGAGTAATTGATCCTAAAAATAACATTTTTGTATAGATTTTGGTATCAAATTTTAATTCATGAGAATATACCAATAAATATTTATCTTTTTAAAAATGTTTTCAATCAATGAATTGCCAAATCAATCTCAAAATAAATTTATATAGGTGTTCACATACCCAAATACATAATTTCTTTGATTTCTTGCCAACATGATACTTTTGAGGCTCTTTGCATTCATATATTTATTTGGCGTCCCACTATTAGAATGTCTCCCTTATATTTTAAACCTTTTCTCTATCTATATATATATATATATATATATCTTTTTCTTTTTATTTGATAAATTATAGAATATGAGGCAAATCATCAATGCAAAATTTATATAGTTGTTTTCCAAATCAATACAAAGCTAAAAATAAAAGTTTTCATAAATTTTTAAGTGTGGGTATTACAAATATTGACATATAGTTGAAGTAGGTTCATTTTTGTTTTTGTCGTAATTTTAGAGGAGATGATCTAATAGTTTGAGCATTCCAATATTGGTGAGGGTATTTATAAAATTATGATATATTAATAAAACATATTATCATTATTGTTGGAATATAAAATATCTGCAAATATATAATAAAGTGTTTTTTACTATCTAATTAGTCATTTTAGTTAAATTTGGTATATTTTATTAATACACAAAATTATGTAGAACTAATCATCATGTCATGATAAAAATATGAAGAATAGGAGTCCAAATATCTTTCATGTTTTATAGTCAAATGATAAAACCACTAGTAATATATTTTTTTGGAAAAAAAAGAGTATTTTGTTATTTTTGTATTGTGAATGGTTGAATTTGATGTACTAATAAACAAGGTTATTGGGTTGAAATTTGTACGTATAAGAATTTTAGAAAGTAAATTATTGTGAATTGTGTGTTTATTTTCTCATTTATTTTGAGTTTATTTTAGATATTATATTGCATACAATCTTATCTAACTTATTTTTTATTATATTTATATGGGACAAATTAATCTAATTCATTACACATAAACATGCGATGCATTAAAATATATATATTTTTGATTAGTAATAAGGTGATTTATTAATAAAAAAGAAACATATTACAAAACTAAACCCTTGCAAAAACTAGTTAAAAACCATTTCCAACACCAGTAAACACCTTTAGACAAACCTACCCTGCCAACTATCTAAAAACAATCACATTAAAGCGTTACAAACAAGGAAGATTCACAATGAAGAACAAAAGCACCATAGGCAAGCTCAAGAACCAACCCAAGCCATGATGGTGGGCTCAAGTTTTCCTTTTCTTTAGTTGAGACTTGAGAACCATTGCAAACATATCCTTTCTCTCTTTCTTTTCTTTTTTTCCTTTAATGGTTTGCCAACCATCTTCTACCCTTGCTGCTGCCTTTTGCCAATCCAAAGATTTAGCAACAGGATTCTTTAAAGCTACAGCCAAGCTTCCATTTGCTTGTTGACTCCATTCACCAGCTTTTCGCTTCCCTATCTCTTTCCATGGCACCCTTGCAGACCCTCTGTTCTCACGACATTTAGGAGTCGCTGCCCACTTTGTGGGGCTTAACTCTTTTTCTCCTTCAATCTGGATAGCATTATCACTGTCACTAACCTGATTTCCTTTCTGGATAAGTCACCAACATTTTGGAGCTAAAAATCCCTACTCCCTTCCTCTACAATCGCTATCCCTTCTTGATCTCGTTCCCTACTACCTTTTTCCATAGCTGCCACCCCTTCTTGCCCTCGCTTAACCGTGCTAGTCTCCAAAGCGTTCAGCTAATTCTCCTCCTTTTTCTCTATCGAATAGTGTTGGGGGCCAACCTCTTTCCACCAGGTGGCTGATTTAGAGGCTCTGTGTTTTGCACATTGAGTTGCCAGATGCCCAATTTTAAAGAAAACTCTGCATCTAAAAGGAATCCCTTCATAATCTAGGGGCTGCACCCACAAACCTTTCAAAGTCTTTAAATGGATTTCCTCCAGAGGAGCCTTTGTTATGTCCATTTCCACCAAAATCCATGCAAAGGTGGAATGCAAAAGGTTTGAAGATCCTTCATCCACCATTAAAAAACTTCCTAGAGAGTTCCCTACAGCCTCTAAGAATGAATCAAACCAAAAATATAAGGGAAAGTTTGCAAGTCTCACCCAGATAGGGACCTTCTCAAAAACCTTAGTGGCTGGATTAAAACCCAGGTGCTAAGGCTTTAACATCAAGGGAAATTTTTCTTCCCATTCCCAATGGTACTCACACAAAACCTTCTTTTTATCCTGCTCCTTTTCAAAAACCACTATGAAGAAGCCTCTTGCCATGGGATAGATTTGGACAACCCCTTCTAACAAACCTTCCCATTGATGAGAAATCCACTGGTGGAGGTCTATTAAGCTTGGCCAAAAACTCTTGAAACGACCAATCAGACCAAGCCTAGAAAAAATTATTTCATTAAACAAGACTTCTTGCTCCAACTCCTCATTGAGCACCATTGTGACAGACCTAGAAGATGGAAGAAGACCATAAATCACTCCTCCCCTGTCTAAAGCATTTCTGTTTGAAATCTCCAGAAGTTGTGATGGGCCCAGTTGAAAACCCCCAGGCTGCGTCAAACTGCATCCCTTGACCAAACCATCTCTACCTGGATCCCGTGCTATAGGATGAAATCTTGTTTGGCTTGCCTACTTTGATGCACTGACCCCAACCCCAATAGCTTAGTCTTTGCAAGGGTTTTCCTTCATTTTTTGGCATGTTTGTCTTACCCGGTGCTCCAATCCATTGTTGCACTCTTCATTAAGACAAATACCCTCAAGCAAACCTTGTAAAGCCTTCCCCTTAGAGTCCAAAACAGAGGAAACCCTTGTTGCAGTGATGCCCAAATTCTTACCGTTAGCTGCCATAGCCGATAGTAGTTATTGATTATTATTAAATAGCGCATTAAAATATTATATCTTTGTCATCCCATTAAATAATTTAAATTTGTAGATTTGCTACCATTCCTTATCAAAAAATAGTAAATATAATGATCAATATTATATATAAAGAACATTAATATATTAACTCTTAATCCTAAATAAAATTCAAATTACTTTTTTGATGTATAATATTAACATCTAGCATCCATGTCTTCATTTTGACCATGGAAATTTCAATTCTTCACCTTGAGTTCCTTCAACATGAAAAATAATATCTTAACTATGCATGAGATCTTCGTAAACCTAGAAAGTTCCTATTCATCTATGATAGGGATTTTATTAACTATTTTTCCCATCAAAAGGAGGGTTAGATGATCCAAACAGAAAAATGGTTCTTTTGCAACAGGATTTCCTATACCTAGCTTTGCTTCAAAGGAATATATACTCACATAGCAGAGAATTAATGAGGTTTCACAAACAACTTATATAAAATAATAGAAATATATTTACATCCAGAATAACAACATAATATACCAAAATGGAACAAGAAAATACCTTAAATTACTCATCACTATGCTAGATATTGGGTAGATTAAATAACAAGTATTTGAGAAGGTTGTCCAACATGTATGACTACGCAACTAAATTATTCACTAAATACTAGGTTTTGTTTGTCTATTATAGTTGGTAAAGATGAGTACTCTACATTTTACCATAACAATCATATGAAATGGGATAATAAGTATCAAATATTTAGAAGACAAGTTAATGAAGTTTAAAATTGTAGACACTTGCATTGGATAAGGTAGGGATAACTAACATTGAAGGAATACAATATTTACACATGAATTTGGGTCCTAATTTAGGCTCTCTAAGCTTCTTCTTTGGATAGTAAATTCCAAATATAGAAGAAATATCACCCTCCATATTGGTTTTAGTATATTAAAGGGGAAGGCATTCAAATCCAAGCAACACTATAAAAGTGGTAGCAGTTATTACATCTTCACCTTCCAACATTTTGTCTCATCCTTTTATTAAATATCATAGCCTTGTTCATACAATGGAATACACTAAGTAGATACATTTATCCAACATTACTATTTCTCACTTCTAACAAATATTTAGAATGAACATAAAAAAGTGCTTAAGATGCGTATTGGGGATTGCCAATAGGTCAACTTTTTTACTCAATTACCCAAAAGCTAACACTTGCATTAAATTTGATAGAAATATCATTAGATACTTTATAAATTGCCCAAACTTATTACTATTCATTAAAATTATTGAAATACCAAAGCCATGAATACCCTACCTGTTATTATGCCACATATTTACTTATTAACACACTCTCCACTTTTATTAGTTCTTATACATGCTAATCTTGTTTTCACAAGAGCCAATTCTTAATCAAGAGGATTTAACAATATTTTCATAAGAGTGCTATATTTCTGGATTTTACTATGTATTTCTGGATGCAAATAAATTATACACAGTAAAATCTAGAAATACAACACTCTCACTGATTATGGACTGTTGGAAATCTAATGTCTCTAAGTATTTTCATACTTGTGAAATTAAAATTTGCAAGGATCTTCACTTCTCCTCACTGTGTGCAGCCCTTACTCTTTCTTCTGTTATCTTCTTTATTAAAACTGAAAGTGCCTTAATGGTCATCACTTCTCCTCACTGTGTGCAACCCTTACTCCTCCTTATGTTATCTTCTTTATTAAAACTGAAAGTGCCTTAATGGTCATCTTCTTCCTTATTTTATTACCACCCATTTATCCTTCCTTGCTATGCAGGGGAAAGGGGCACTTTTCAATGTGCTAGATGTTACCTTATTTTTTAAAACCTTTTTCCTTCAGCTGATAGCTAGTTGTTCAAACTTGTTTGCTAGCCTTCTTAATCTTTTGTTGCTTTAGAGAATATATGGGGCCAACACAGCTTATTAAGATACCTTTTTAAAATAATTTTGTCTTTTCTTTGCTTGGGTCCCACCATTATTTAATTACACTTTTCATTAAAATGAACAAGTATTTAGTATGTTTTATTTTATTATATTATTTTTTCCTTCTTTCTTTTATATATAATTATTGTTTTTCTATTTACTTATTTTCTTTGAATTATAACTTACTCAACATACATAAATATGAATATAAAATTCTTAATAGTTAATAATTTTAATTCCTCATTGAGCTTTTTTATCAATAATCAAATAATTAAAACATCTCAATTCACCCTTCCTAATGCAATATGCAACCTGGAATAAATCTACGTGCTTGTGTGTGCTACTCTCACACAAATTTCCCTCGGATGGCTAGACTCCCCTTACCAATGATACTCTCTCTCTCTCTCTCTTTGGTGAGTGCGTGACTATCTTGTGACACTCCAAAATCAGGAATAATATTAGTCCATTACAATAATGAGATCCAAGCTTAACAATTTATCCACAAAATTAGCATTTCCATATAAAATTCAATCATATAGCCATAAATGAAATTATAGTTCAAACACATTCATAAACACCATAATTAACCTCATTCATTGTATCATTAAAATGATTACCTTTTAACAACTAACTAAAACAATCATTTTATATCCAGATGAAACAACATACAAGTCAACCATTATGACAATGAATTTTCACATTCAGTTGAATATCCATGTATCAACATGACAATTACAAAATTTAGGGCTAAGTTCCATATTCAGTTAAACATCTATATCAACATGCCAATACAAAATTTAAGACCGAGTCACAAGTAGGGTTATGACATATCTCCATCCATTATTCTTCCCACTGCTACCATATGAATTTCTTCTCTTAGTAGCCTTCATAGAAGCCTTTGCCTGCACACCAGATTCTTTGTGGCCAACAATCATTTTTCTTTTTTGAGAAGAGAAGAGTAAGGGAAAACAAGTCTATGGATGCATAGATCCATAAATTTTCACTCTTGCTTCCCTCTGATGAAGGGCTGCAAGCTTCCACTATTACACCAAACTGACTGTCTCCTCAATATCAGACCAACAAAATATGTCTGTAGATGTTCCCAATCATCCTCCATAAGTCCCCGATGAGCATATCGGGAAACTTCTTGGTGTTGAAAACATTCCCCTAGTACGTAATTAGAGTGTTCACATATACAATGATTAAGAAATCCACCATGGTGTCGGCTATGACAAACCAGGTTATGGCTAGAGGATCTCCCAAAAATGCTACAATTACTGACCAATCAAAATGATTCACTTTAGGTTGAACAAAACATATAACTACCAAGAGGACTATATGGGCTTCTGACAGCAGATTCTCCTAGGTCAAAATGATTACCATAGACTATCTCTATGACTTTCATCGCCTTGCAAATCATATGTAACTATCAAAAATGCATTTGTTATAGAAAACACACCCAAAATGCACTCAACTCCAAAGACTAAAAACATCTTTTATAGCAGTGATAGAGTCTTAAAAAATAAACAAACATATATGATACTTGTCCTCCACATGCATGGTCCACTACTAAAGATAAATAATGAGTCTTACGAGCTTTTCTAACCATTTCCACATCCTTTGTTCTATAAATAACCTGGCCACCATTGTAGCTTGTTGAACTTGTAGTGGAGAACCCTAAAAATGCTTCAAACCCTAAAGGCTCAACCAAGTCTTAATTAAACTCAAGCTATCATTAACAAACTCCCTCCAATAACTCATGCAATGTGTGTTTTGACCAGGTCTAAATCTTTTAAGGGAGATACACTCAAATTTTCTCCTAAATCGATTTTATTTGATTATCAAAGGATATTATTTCCTTATCCTTTAATACTTAAATCCATATTTTAAAACAAAGGATTAAAATTGGTTAACAAAAATAAACCTGAAAAAATATCTCTTGACATATTTTATATAGTTGGTGTGAGTTTTCCACTACCTATGTAGATGTATTCGAGCTTTTGGATTAAACTGTGCATGCTTTTTCTGGGGGCGTTTCAAATCACACCCAATAATCCATCATCATAAAAGAGATTTTGTTTTGGATTAAACCATATATGTTTTTATGTGGAGATCACATCCACTAATTTCAAAATTGACATAAAAAATACACAGCGTAATCCAAAAACTTACATACATATTTTATATAGATTTTTGAAAAATATATATACTAATTATCTTTTAGTGTATCCATTTTTTATCTTAATCCAATTAAACCAACTCGTGTGTAATTATACTTTTACTTCTTCTCTTGCACGATTTCACAGCTTGTAATCGCACTTCTCTGCTTTTAAAGCGGACATAAATACGTAATGCGAGAATAAAACCTGCTTTTTATATAGGCTATATGTTTATAAATTCCAAAGTGATAATTTTGAGTGCATGACACGCTTAATCAGGAGGACGGGGGGCTTATCATGTTACATGGGGAACAGCCATAAACCACTAGACTTGAATAAAGCTAGGAAATTGAAAGCACCAATTCAATCACTTTGGACACATCAGACCATCCTACAAGAACGTACACCCACGGAAAGCAGAAAAGAACATTTGAGCTGCTTTTCTAACGTGGTAAGAACATCTACCGAGATGGGTTAATCGTCTAGATGCCTCTGCATTAGAAAATCACACGGAAAGTGGAGGTTGAGATTGAGTAGTTAGATTTTACAGAGGTGAACATTCAAAAGATATTGAGCAATGGCAGCCCAAGATGTTTGCAGGTTGAGCGAATTACCAGAAAGCTTACTTTGCTCTAACATCCTCTTACGCCTCCCTCTAACTGATGCCGTACGTTCTTCCCTTCTCTGCAGTCAATGGCGGTACCACTGGACAAGAATTCCCCATCTTCATTTCTCTCCTCACTTTTTCACCCACATGAGGAGGTCTCTAAGACGTCGTCGTATTCTTGGTCGAGAAGCCATTACACATATCAAAGAGACCATGGAGCATATTCTTATCAACCACAAAGCCCCTCTTGAATGTTTTATGTTTCTTATCCCCAACAAGTTTTTAAGGAGTAGAATATCTAGGAGCTTGACCGAGGCAATGGACATCAAGCAATGCATTGAGTATGTGGCCAAAAAAGAAGTTCAGCGGTTATTTCTTGAAGCCGTTGCCCATCCATGGGAGAAGAAAATGTCTCTACCTTTTATTGTTTTCACTTGCACAACCCTCCTACACCTGCAACTCGTAGGTTTCATCTTTCCAGAAATTCCCACCCTCGCTGAAAATTTCAAGTTGTTGAGGGTTTGTGTGTTAGCTAATATTGAAAATTTGACCGATCAGAGGCTCCGGAGACTTGTAGAATTATGCCCTGCTCTTGAGAAATTGGTGATCGTTAGTTGTCAAGAGTTAACTCATTTGAAAATCCAAGCTTCCAATCTCAACTGTTTGATTTTAGCAGGTTGCTCTCGTCTAGAATCCGTGACTGCAGACTGCCCACAACTAGTCCTGCTCAAAACAAGGAAAGTTTTCAGGTTGCATGAATTGCAGATAAATTCTTTTAGTTTGGTTGAGCTCAATATAAAGGATTCCAACCAATTAGCTAAGGTGCAGCTGAATTCTTGTGTGCTTGTAAAGAGGGTTGGGTCTGTTGAGGGGCAGCCAATTAGATCATTTTCAGATGTGGAATCGTTGAGAAAATTATCCCTGGAAGGATCCTCATCACAGTTTCAAGGCCTGGAAATCTTTTCAGAGCTTGATCTTGTTGGCATCTCTCCTGAGCTTGAACTTGTTGGCATCTTTCCTGGCCTTGAAGAACTCAATGTATCGCCACGCATGCTGGTACTAATTTTTTTCTTGGTTTTGTTTAAACAGTTAGTTAATTTATCTAAAATTACAGATCCATCTATTAGTACGATTAAAATTTAATCATTTAATTAAATCCAAACTTAAAATGTGCTGTCTAAACTGAACCCTAATTTTATCAAGAAATTTATGGTTTTACATGTCAATGAGCCACATTTTTTTGTCTGGCAGGGCACTGCAGTGGAAAGGGGAAATGAGTTGGAGGAGGAAAAGGTAAGAGACTTCATGTTTCCAAAGCTGAATGATGCATATATGGATCTCTCATATCACGAGAGAAAAGAGGAATTAGCCAGGTTAGGTTTCCTTCTCAGAAATTCTCCTTTGTTGAAAAATTTAACAGTAAATCTGCCATACTGCCCCGAATATCTGAAAAATCAAATACTAGGCTTGAAAAGAGGACCTGTGGAAATAAAAA
The DNA here is from genome assembly GCA_007258455.2 of Sequoia sempervirens. Taxonomy (NCBI): domain Eukaryota; kingdom Viridiplantae; phylum Streptophyta; class Pinopsida; order Cupressales; family Cupressaceae; genus Sequoia; species Sequoia sempervirens. Next base: position 44,894 of record VDFB02124019.1, on the reverse strand, counting down.
TATTGAATGAGGGCAAGAATGATGAGGAATTTTCAGTGGTAGGTGAAGGTCTTGATAGATGTGGGTATTTATGGTATGAGAATGAAGTGAAAGATTCAGAGGATGAGAATGGAGTGGAAGATTCAGAGGATGAGGATGAGATGTATGATGTGGATGATTACCCGGAAAATAATAACGATTATGAAGTTTTTGAGGATTATGATTATCCTAGTGGATAGGTTAGCTGTTACTACATACCCTTTGGATATAAGGTCATTTTATCTTTTTTGAGTTTTATTTTTTCATGCATTGTGATTAGGTCTTATGAGTTTTTTTGGTATTTTAGATTGTGTTAGGAGTTGGTCAGTTTAGAAAACAATGCTCTTAAGTCACTGCTTACCATCTGGAGCCTTTCAATCTCTGTGATCCATATTACATTCCTCAGGCACACAAGATTATGCAGTTTTTTCCTCCTTCAGTATAAGCAGTTCATGGTTTTCCTTCTAAGAGGGGCAATGGGTGGGAGCACTCTCTATCAGTTGCTCTTCTACCAAGACCCAGGAACAACACCGACACAGAGGTTGTGAATGTCAATTGATATAAGTTGCTGCTATTAATCTGTTTTATTTTTGGCTTATTACAATATTTGAAAAAGGTAATTGATGAATATATTTTGACATATCATTTAATTTTTGTAATTTGGTTCTAGATATGAGTAGAGTATAAAGCTCAGTTTCATTTGTTGTTTAATAATTTATAATATATATACTAGCACTTGCACCCAGTGGAGGTGCAAGGAATACGCCGATAGAATTATATAGTTGCCTGGAATTTATGGGCTGCTTCTCCCATGAGTGTTCAGATATGTTTGAAGGATTATTGACTATATAGTTGTCTGGAATTTATGGGCTGCTTCTCCCATGAGTGGATTATTGACTCTTTCTCTGCAGAAGATTTTAATGAAATTTATAGTGTAAACAGTTTCCAATCCATGTAGCAGTCATATGTTTGCATCAATACATCATCACCAAACATGGAGAATATGAAAACACTATCAACAAACAAGGAGACAATGATTGTAACACTAAAAATGATCAGAGAGACCCTAAACAGGGGAAATTATCTGGCAGGACAGATATGCACCCTTCATATTCACTATGTAACAGTCAATTACAGCCAACTTTAATAAAGAATGGTCTGAATACGACCTACAGAGCTCCTCAACAAGTAACAAGAGCTTGAACACCCTACTCCAATGCGACAATGGCATTCTGAAAACCCTGCTCCAATGCGACAATGAGTGTCAAGTGGACCATTCCTGGTCATGAGAGATGGATTCTGTGCATTATTTCTTCCTTGAGTACTTAACAGCTCTCTCTAAGGGTAAATAACTATGTCATACGACCTATCTTTTCCATACCTCATACAGTAGTAACTTTGCTCATCGTAGCACTATCTTGAAAAGGTTACCATCCATTTTATTTGGACATGCATTTCTTTTTTTATGCTGAAGTAAAAGCACCAAAATCTGCTGGTCTCACAAACATGTAGTTTCCTGCTGGGTGAAACCTGGAATATCAGGACAATTCCATTAATCTGCAAGGAGATCCCAAACAATATTGAGTGAAGGGAAAAAAATGAACATAGTTTGCAGGAAATATATTATGAAATATATCAGGCCATGGGACTTACCTCAAGATTTCAACGATGCTGATGCGGTCTAAATCCAGAGCTTCAATCATTGTAATCTATAGATTATATGAGTCGAGATACGTTGGTATCATAATACAGACTTGGCTTAGCTCGGACATAAAATCCCTACAGAAATCTGAGAACAATTTTCTAGTTCATGTATAAATCATGCTATCTCTGGTTACAAAATCATAAGCCCTTATACATTGATTGCTACAATTTCCAGCAGATAAAAAAAAATAGGTTAGTAGTAGATCCATGTGTGCACAATAAGATAAAATAATGACAGTCAATTAAGAGTCCTATTGGTGGAGATGTCCATGAATGAGCCTCACTACAAATGACTTGTAATACTGATAAGTGATAACTACCAGAGGATTTGCAATTTATACAGATAGGCTAGTAGTAGATCCATGTGTGCACAATAAGATAAAATAATGAGAGTCAATTAAGAGTCCTATTGGTGGAGATGTCCATGAATGAGCCTCACTGAACCAAATCTAATTCTACAATAGATGCTATGTAAATCTCTGCTGTCCAATCTCCTTAAACCGGTTAGCATTACTGGGTGTAGCTCAGTTTCTCATAGTAACCTCCACATGAATCTCCTAGACACACTATGTACCACCCATAACAGCAGAAAATAGATTTTTAAAAATCAAATGGCATTTGAATGCATTTTTTGTGCTTTTTCAGTAAGCATCATATGAAATATGGTCATCCTTGAGTGCAGTAAATATCATGTCATTGTCTATTATTGCAATTATGTGTTAAAAACACAACCCCTGTGGATTGTTCATCATTTATTACCTGTGGTGAGTACACATAAATGTCAAGTTACTATAATCTATTATATACAATACTATTTTGTTCACAAGACTATAAAAACTTGATTTAGGATGGGATAACTGATAGAGAACAGGTAAACTTACATCAAGTTCTGTTTTGATGTAAGGTTGGTCACAGGGGAAAAATAACTTAGGTGTTTATAGTTAGGACACTTCCTAACTCTGTCCTCTAGTTGGTCTTGTAAATCATCATTTTCTTTACCAAATATCTTTCTAAAAAAGGACTAAGGAACAAGAATTCACCATGGGAATGGCAAACCACCCATTTGTTGCTTGGGTCTTCTATTCAAATGTTGCTCATTTTCTAACAAATTGAAGATGTCTAGCAAAAAAATTATCTTTTAACACTGAACTACTCAAGAAAATGAGCCATAGCCAGAACCGCAATAAGGAGCCCACCAAAAAGCTTGGTCATAAAAAGAGCAAGTAATCAATTTTAGAGCACCCGACCATGTAAATAGGTGGTCATCAGTTTCAATCTTAGTTGGTTCATGGAAAATAACATGATATTAAAGTCAAACCAGAAGCTCCAAGTACAAAAGTATGGCTTACAAGAGGTGTTGGAGAAAATGAGCCACACCCAAACTTCAATAAAGATCATATCAAGAGGTATGTTCCTAAAGAGGATTGGCAGGGCACTAATCTATAGAAAATAATATGGAACAGTTCTAGAGCTTAGAGTGAAAAGGGTATAAGTCCTCCTCACTCAGTATAAAGAGGAGGTATTTCTATTTACAAGCATCTGGGTTGCAAAGGACATTTACACACAATATTGACTCTTAGGTACTCGACCAGCTCTAGAGCTTGATCTATAATCGGATGAGGGCCTAAGTTGCCCATTATTGGAAAAGGTGAGATACAATTACACACATTCAACCAAAAAACATTGATATGATAAGGAGAGAAGGTATTTCTGTTTACAAAAATCTGGGATCTGAAAATTGTTTATGAACTTGACATCTTGACTGACAAATAGATAATGTCGAGGAGGTGAGGGAGATCAGTTATGCACTTGATCTTTAGGTATAGAACATCAAGTGATAAGGAGAGGAAGTCTGTACGATCAAAAGATAAAAGTCCAAAGGAAAATGCTTGGAAGGTCATTTATTCACTTGATCTTTAGGTACAGGATATCATTTGATAAGGAAAGGAAGTTTAAAGGATCAAAAGATAAAGTCACAGGAAAATGGTTGTAAGGTTATGCATACACATTATTTTTTGTATATTCATGAGGTGATAAGGGAATTGGTAAGCTGTAACCTTCCGAGCAAAAAGTCTTAGTTTTGAATTGTAATAATATTTTTTTCTACCCCTGGAAATTATGTGTTGGTTAAGCTCGACTCATTAGGTCCAAGACGTCAAGTGATAAGAAGAGGAAATTGAATTTTTAACACTCCCCATTTGGAATTTATATGTTTAGGTCCAGGAATCAACTGATAAGGAGAGGAAGTTAGAGGGTTCAAAAACCATTTATAGACTTCAAGTACCATGACTAGTAAGGAGAAAAAGTCTGGGAGGTTGAAGGTCTGAATGACCACAGCCAATGGAGCTCAACCACCAGAGCATTTAGTCTTTCGATCCAAATGGCCTTTCTACTCTAATTTGAAACCCACGAATGCTCATGAGATGGAGAAGCCACTCTTGTTGGTTGATTAGCTCAGTGGTTGGAGTATATTCAACTGGATTGCAAGACGAAATGCTTGTCAAATGCGAATCCGAACCTATTGCAATGCTAAACTCCACAAACAAGATAGTTTCTCAACAATATTTTTTTCTCAAAACCAAAAAATCAAAAGACTATATAAAATGCAGGGTGAGAGTTTGCAGAAAAACTATTACAAAACCCTACCAAAGCAGAAATTTTTTTAAATAAGACGAACCGAAACCAATCTCCCTACAGCTACTACTTCAATCTATTCACAGTAAACAAAAATATTGGTTGCGAGGTAAAATTTGCTTTCAAGCGTGGGGCGAGCAATGTTTCACTGTCTGAAGCATATTTATAACAAATATTGGCCTTGATGAAGCAGGTCCGTAGTGTTATGGAATTTAAACCAGAATAAAAATAATAACAGCAGCAATAAAATTAAAACACAGTAAATAAAGTAGACAGCAAATAAGACATTGACAATAACACAGAGATTACGTGGAAAACCTCCAATGTGGAGGAAAAACCACGGGGCAAGGATCAATAGCTTTTATTATCTCAGAAAATCTTTTACATCAGGAGCTTTTGGAAAATCATACTTCATCAATAATGCAAAGGAGAGATAAATATTGACATATTTATAAAATGCTTTTTGAAAGAAGAAGTTTCTGGATAATACGAGGAGTTTCTATTCAGATTAGATTTTTCTTAATTCGAAATAGAAGTTTCTTGATTTCTATTCGAATTAGATTTTTCTTAATTCAAAATAGAAGTTTCTTGATTTTTTTAAATTTAGTCTTTAGAAAACTAACATTCTCCCACTTGAAGCTAAATTTAGCCTTCACAACTATCATTCTCCCACTTGAAGCTAAATACAAGGCTCCTGGATAGCAAATTTCAATTGTAGATGATCATTTTTGCTATTGATCCTTGCCCAAGCCTACGCATCAAGTCATCTGTAGGCCTGCCAAGCTCCAACATAACTCTTGCTTGGCTTTTGGCAGTATTTTTGTAAACATATTTGCAGGGTTCTCAGCTGTATGAATCTTTTCCAAGTGTAGCTTTCCTTCCTCCAACACCTGCCTAATCCAATGATACCTTAAGTCAATGTGTTTGGTTTGTGAGTGAAAAGATGGATTTTTCGCCGAGTGAATGGCACTCTGACTATCACAATATAGCACATACTTGTCTTGTTTTATGCCCAACTCTCCAAGAAATCGTTGTATCCACAACATCTCTTTGCACGCTTCAGTTGCAGCTATGTATTCTGCCTCTGTTGTGGAGAGAGCTACTATTTTTTGTAGCTTAGATACCCAAGACACTGCTGCTCCTGCAAATGTATATAGATAACCAGTGGTTGACTTTCTAGTGTCCACATCTCCAGCCATATCTGCATCTGTAAAACCTTCAAGCACCATATTAGCATGATCAAAACATAAACAGTAATGACGAGTACCCTTAAGGTATCTTAACATCCATTTCACTGCTTGCCAGTGTTGTTTTCCCGGATTGGCAAGAAACCTGCTAACTACTCCCACTGAATGTGCAATGTCTGGTCATGTGCATACCATGGCATACATTAAACTACCGACTGCTGAAGCATAAGGAATATTTTTCATTTCTTCCTTGTCCTTATCATTACAAGGGCATGAAGCATAATTTAATTTGAAATGGGAAGCAAGAGGTGTACCAACTAGTTTGGCATACTGCATATTAAATCGGTCAAGCACCTTCTCAATATACTTTTCTTGTGACAACCACAACTTTTTCATCTTTCTATCACGAATGATCTTCATGCCCAATATTTGTTGTGCTAGACCCAAATCCTTCATTGCAAACTAGCTGCTCAAATCCTTCTTCAACTTGTTAATCATATTCTTATCCTGTCCAACAACTAACATATCATCCACATATAACAATAATATAATGTACTTGTCCTGATCATATCTCATGATGTAGACACAATGATCAGTCTCTAGCTTATTAAAACCATGCTCCAACATAAAAGAATCAAATTTCTTATACCATTGGCGAGGTGCTTGTTTCAACCCATAGAGGCTCTTCTTCAACCTGCAAACCAAGTTCTCTTTACCTTTTATTTTGAAGCCTTCTGGCTGCTCCATATAAATTTCCTCTTCCAATTCTCCATGAAGGAAGGCAGTCTTTACATCTAACTGTTCACATTCTAAATCTAGAGCAGCAACAAGACCAAGAATAACTCTAATGGATGACATTTTAACAATAGGTGAAAAAATTTCATTGAAGTCAATACCTTCTTTCTGAGCAAATCCCTTCACGACCAGCCTTGCTTTGTATCTCTTCTTCTCATCACCCTCATGTTTGATCTTGTACACCCATTTGTTTCGTAGAGCTTTTCTTCCTTTTGGAAGCTTTACCAACTCCCAAGTTCTATTTTCTTGCAAAGAATCCATTTCATCCTCCATTGCTTTCTGCCATTCTTTACTATGCTCATCTTGACAAGCTTCCTGAAAACAACTAGGTTCACCTTCATCAGTTAATAAAATATAATCTGAGAGAGGATATCTCTGTGAAACCTTTTGAGGCCTAGTAGATCTGCGAACTGGAATCTCTTGTAATGGCTCTTGCACGGTTTCTACTTCTTGTTGTCCCTCATTCCCATTATGTTGTAATGGCTGGTCATTATTTCCAGCAGTGGCTTCTTGTAAAGGTGGCAGATTTTCTTGTTGTTCCTCTTGTTGTCCTGTAATTTCAACAAATTTCTGCATCTCCACACTTTTGTCAGTATTTTTAAACATTTGTCCTTCATTAAAAATAACATCCCTACTTCTGATAATTCTTCTCTTTAGAGGATCCCACAACCGATAACCTAGCTCATTGTCAGCATATCCTAAGAAAATACATTTCAATGATTTTTCATCCAACTTGGACCTTTGTTCTTTAGGAATGTGCACATAAGCTTCACAACCGAAAACTTTCAAATGAGAATAATATAACTCCTTACCGGTCCACACCTTTTCGGGAATGCCTCCATCTAATGAAGTTGTGGGAGAGCGGTTTATTAAGTAACAAGCAGTTCGGACAGCCTCTGCCCAAAAATGTTTAGGCAAACCAGAATTTGAAAGCATACTTCTCACCTTCTCCAATATTGTTCGATTCATCCTTTCAGCTGTTCCATTTTGTTGTGGAGTGAGAGGAACTATTTTTACATGCTTTATCCCATGTTTACTGCAATATTCTTCGAAGGCTTTGGAGCAATACTCCCCACCATTATCTGTTCTAATACATCTCAATAGTTTGTTAGTTTCCCTTTCAACAGCCATATGAAATTTCTGAAAAACATCTAAAACTTGATCCTTACTCTTAATAGGGAAAGCCCACACCTTTTTTGATGCATCATCAATAAAAGTTACAAAATAAGCAGCCCCACCTAGTGATTTTATATTAAATGGGCCACAAACATCAGAATGCACCAAATCTAATATTTTTGTATCCCTTTTCGAATTATTCCTTAAAAAGGACACTCTTTTCTGTCTACCCATAATACAATGTTCACAAAATTTAAATTCAGTACCTTTTATTCCAGGCAAAAGGTTTTGCTCAGCAAGTATTTTTAGGCCTCTTTCTGTCATGTGTCCAAGTCTTTTGTGCCATAAATCTATTGCAGGCTCCTCTGCAACAATAGCAATATCTGACTTTTGCAACTTTGACTTTAATGTATAAAGAGTGCCTGTTTTCTGCCCCTTTGCAACAACTAGCGAACCCTTTACGATTTTCCAGCATCCCTTGCCAAATACTATATGGCAGCCTTCATCATCTAGCTTTCCAGCTGAAACTAGATTCATTCCAAGCTTTGGTACATGCCTGACCTGTTTAAGCAATAAACTACAACCATCTTCTGTTTTTATTAAAACATCCCCCACTCCCTCAATATTACATAAATTATTATTACCCAAGCGAACCTTACCCAAATTACCAGATTTATAAGAAATAAAATTTTCTCTACTTGGGGTAGCATGGTAGGAGGCTCCAGAATCTAAAATCCAATCAATATCATGATTCGAAGCACAAAGGCATGCATCCTCATATGAAACAGTAATTAATACCTCACCATCTGATGCAACAGCCGTAGTATCTTCATTTGCACTTGCTAGTTTTTGTTCCTTTTGCTCTCGCTTCCAAAATTGACATTCTCTTTTCATGTGTCCCAATTTGCTGCAATGATAACAGGTAATTCTGCCTCTTCTTGATTTTGATCTTCCTCTTGACTTCAAACGCCCTTGTCAGTTTTGATCAAATTTTCTACCGCGATCAGCTAGGGCTAAGGCTTCTCCTCCCTAGTTCTCTGTCATTGATTTACGCCGCAACTCCTCATTCATTAAACTGCTACTGACATCATCAAACTTCAGAGTTCCTCCAGGTGCCGAAGTGCTAATAGCTATGATCAAATTCTCCCAACTGTCTGGCATTGAACACATTAATAAGATGGCTCTAATCTCATCATCCAAAGTGATTTTAACAGAGGCAAGCTGACTAGTAATTATGTTGAACTCATTTAAATGTTCTGCTACAGAAGCACCCTCCTTCATCTTGAGATTGTATAGTTTTTTCATCAAAAAAACTTTATTTGATGTTGTGTTCTTTTCATATAGATCATGAAGCTTTTTCCATAATTCTGTTGTTGTCTTCTCTCCCGCAACATTAAAATATACATTTTTAGCCAAATATTGACGAATGGTTGCAACTGCCTTTCTATCCAACTTTTTCCAATCTTCATCCGTCATCATTGTGGGTTTCTTTGATATTCCTTCAAGTGGCAAATACTGATCTTTCAGAATTAATATGTCCTCCATTTGGGATTTCCATAGGGAAAAATTAGCCCCATTTAACTTCTCCATGTCACTCGTTGTGACCTCCATGCTGCTCAATGAAAGAGAGAAATAAAACCTACACACACCAAATCTTCCAACAACTTTGCTCTGATACCAGTTGTTATGGAATTTAAACTAGAATAAAAATAATAACAGCAGCAATAAAATTAAAACACAGTAAATAAAGTAGACAGCAAATAAGACATTGACAATAACACAGAGATTATGTGGAAAACCTCCAATGTGGAGGAAAAACCACGGGGCAAGGATCAATAGCTTTTATTATCTCAGAAAATCTTTTACATCAGGAGCTTTTCGAAAATCATACTTCATCAATAATGCAAAGGAGAGATAAATATTGACATATTTATAAAATGCTTTTCGAAAGAAGAAGTTTCTGGATAATACGAGGAGTTTCTATTCAAATTAGATTTTTCTTAATTCGAAATAGAAGTTTCTTGATTTCTATTCGAATTAGATTTTTCTTGATTTGAAATAGAAGTTTCTTGATTTTTTTTAAATTTAGTCTTCAGAAAACTAACACGTAGCAGCGGTGATGAAGCAGCTCGTAGCATATTCAACGACAATGAGGTGGGTTTAATATTGCTTTTACCTATCGTCCGTCCTATTTTCTGTCATTTTTTTCTGCGTGAGACAATTTATCCCACGTGAGACAACTTCCCGGCTGGAAGCTCGCACAAAATATAGCCTATCTGCTAAAAAATAGTATTTTGGGATATAAAAATATATATTTTTTAATATTTATTGTAAAATATATATTTGAAATGTGTAAGTGTGATTTTTTTATGTGGTATAATTTTTTTTTATTAAATATAAATTTTAAGTTCAATCACATTTTTGTGATCAAATGAAATCATCATAAGTAGTCTTCATAAGAAACTTTTGAGAAATATTTAAATTTAAAATTTTATTATATTATTTTCTATTTTCTAATCAATATATTAAAAAAAAACTTATGTTTTTTAAAAAAATTAAACAATAAACTTTTTAGAAAAATAATTTTCTTTTGTCTTGATGTCCTCCTTTCAACAACAAAACTTAAAAAATACTTTTGAATATATTTAAGAAGAGTTTTGCATTACATAAAAAGACGTATTTAAATTATAATTATTTTATATAAAAATTAATAATAAATAAAATATATAGCCAAAAATTACCAAAAATTGTGTACCTTTGATATCAATTTTAATAATCACATACAAATAATTATGAATTTTATTTTATTTTTCTAGCTTAAATTATGTTTTTGAGATTTTTTTTAAATGTCATAAATTCGAGAATTCTTTTTTGTTTTAAATTAAAAATTAAATCTACATAAGAAATCTTAAAATCATTATTATCACTCTCTTTTCTTGAGAATGATTTAAAAAAAAAAGAAGAAGCTAATTTAGTAACTCAAATAAAAAAGTGAGACATATATTCAACTCATTATTTTGTTATTTATAGACTACTTAACATAGATAAATTAAATAAAGAAAGAATTATGTGAAATAATTTTGACTTTGAAATATTAATTATCTCTTATTTAATGTATGAGAGTAATAGAGTGACTAGATCATAAAGCATAAAGCATAAACACAAATATTAATTATCTCTTATTTAATGTATGAGAGTAATAGAGTGACTAGACCATAAAGCATAAACAAAAATGGAGTAGATATGTCGATAGCATTGTTGATTGAATCGGTTATAATAATCTAAAGAAGGTATGAAAGGAATGTTAATTGAGTTAGAAAAATCATAGACAATCTCTAATAGAAGAATCTCATTTAATTCAAGAATTACATGTAGCAACAAATTAGAAAAAATGTGCAACAAACAAAATGAAGGATTAAGGCCAAAATAATAGGCCATCATGACTACAAAGAATGAAGTGTAACCACAATACAAGATAGAAAATTTTATAGGAGCAATGAAGAGGACATGGGGTATAAGCTAGTGCCTTAAACAAAGATTATCTCAAAGATCAATTATAATCAATTAGGACCATTCAATGACATAGAGATCTATAAATTGTAGATGAAAAGAGCTAGTATCAAAATGAGTAATATGTGACATCTATTAATCAAAAGTGGTATTGTGTCATGCATATTGGTTGAGTAATCAATTATAAAAATAACATTTTTGTATAGATTTTGGTTTCAACTTCTAATACATGCTAATATACCAACAAATATTCATCTTTTAAATTTTTTTCTTCAAACAATGACTTGACAAATCAATCTCAACATAAAATTATATAAGTGTTCATGTAACCAAATACTCTTTTTTTTTTCTTGCCAAAATGATAATCGTGTGGCTCTTTGCACTCATAAAATTACTTGGTGTCCCATCGTCAGAAACTCTCCCTTATATTTTAATTTTTTTCTCAATATATACACATCTTTTTTATTTGATAAATAATAGAATATGACTCAAATTTGTCTTCCAAATCAATACAAAGCTAATAATAAAAAAAATTATAACTTTTTTAATTATAGGTATTACAATTATTGGCATTCAGTTGAAGTAGGTTCATTTTTATCATAATTTTAGAGGAAAGGAGTTAATAGTTGAGCATGCCAATATTTGTGAGGGTATTTGTAAAATTATGATATATTAATAGAACATATTATCATTATTGTTAGAATATAAAATATCAGTAAATATATAACAAAGTATTTTTTACTAACATTTAATTAGTCATTTTAGTTAAATTTGATGTACTGTAATAATATACAAAATTATGTACAACTACTCATGTCATTCTAAAAATATGAATAAGAGGGTTCAAAATATAGCTTCATGGTAGAAATGTGTTATAAATCTTTCATGTTTTATAGTCAAATGAGAAAATCACTATAATATATTTTTTGGAAAATTGATTATTTTATTATTTTTGTATCATGAATGGTTGAATTTAATGCACTAATAAACAAGGTTATTGGGTAGAAATTTGTACCTATAATAATTTTACAAGGTAAAATATTGTGAATTGTGTGTTTTGATTATGTTAAGACTTGAAGGGCCAGTACTCATTTACAAAGCAGCCATAAAGCCAGAAGAAAGGTGACTCATAAAAAATGAGACCACTAAAAAGGAAGAACAGGACTCACTCGAAGTGAGTCAGGAAGACCATCCAACAAGCCATGCTTTTGATCGGAGTATGAAATCGGGAAATACAGACCAGCTGCAAGAAGCAAGGTAGCCAAAAGGAAACCAGAACATAAAGCACCTCCTTACAAAAACAGGGGAAAACCAACAGTATCCTGAAGCTTAAACGCAGACTTAAGCCAGGGAAAAACTCCAGAACTTCTACTCAGAAAACAAACCTTATGAGACAGGAAAGAACCAATAGAAGCCATTAACTTCCAAAAGAGCAGAAGCCAAAGGCTTGATAAAACCATGTCCCAACCACAGGGGGTTGAACCAAGAACCCAACACCATTAAACCAACTAAAGGGACAAGAATAACTCCCTTAAGAACCACAACCCAAAACTTCATAGCACCCAGAACCACCAAGACCAGGCAAATAACAACAAAACCCATTATATTGCGCTAGCACAGAAAAACATAGTGAAAAAATAAAGCCTCCTTCATAGGAAGAAACCCTAGATCCTCCAAGGAAACAGGGCTGGAGCCTTGCTTCACAGACAAGCAGAAACCACTGAACCAGCCACAACCCAGAGAAACGGCGGAGAACACCTCCCTAATGCACCAAAGACGACCCAAACAAGGAGACAAAGAAACTGACCTCCATTAGAAACCACCTCCAAAGGCCACATAGAGCCAAACAGAGTAACCAACGACATCAAAGGCTCCCATGAATGAGAGCAACAAGGACAACAAAAAATCCAAAGAGAGCATAACAACTATATGGGCATACAATAAACTCTCCACCATTCTCCTCAGCGCCTCTGCGCCCGCTCCCTCCCCCTCCCCCGCTTCCCCATAGGAAGGGTATCCACCAGCGCTCCCTCCACCTCCAAAGGAAGGTTTCCACCTCAAGAGGAAAAGAATGAGAAAGGAAGAGAGAAAGACGCCCAAAAGCCAGGCCAAAAGGAGAACACAAGGGCATAAAGAACCTCTTAGCCAAGAGGAGAAGCTTCACACGTTCAACCCAACAGACAGCCAAGGAGCAAGCAAATCGATAGCAACAACCCCAAATGAGAGGACCATCCACCAAAACTACGAGGTAGAGAAGAAGGAAAATTGAGCAAATAAGGGACAAGAAATCCTGGATAGACCAACTGTTGAGGATAACAAAAAGCAAACAGGAGCACTCCACAATAGTGCAGCCAGACAAGGCCCTGAGCAGGCCAAGGCATCACACGACCACCGAACAATGCAACCAATGAACTCCACATAAGGCTCGACCAACACCCGCCCAAGAGAACTCACAAACAGGTTTAGGAAGACCCACCGAGCCCATGAAGAAGCAAAAGGGAACAAGGCAGCAACAATACACACAACCACAACACGACCAGTCCAGAAAAATGAGGGGAAAAAGGAAACTTGTCCTCAGCGCCCAAAGAATCCATCCACAGATCCTTGGTAGGCAAGAAAACCACGACAACCACCAGAGCTGAAATGTCCCTCAATCGAACCGAGCAACTCTGCCAAACAGAGAAGGGGACCAAAACGAAACCACTACGCTCAATAACAGCAGAGCCCACGCGAACAAAATAAGGAGAAGGAAAACAAAACATCACCCAGAACTCCAACCAGTTAAATTCCAGACAAAGGCCTTTAAGAAACCAAGAAGACCCATCACTGTCCTCTGAAATAGGCCTCCCATCGGCTTCCTCTTCTAGGATTTTGAAAAAACCCCCTCCGCTCCCGCTCACTCTCATCGCTCTTTTACTTCCCCATAAACCAATTGGGATATTGTGAATTGTGTGTTTGTTTTCTCATTTATTTTTCAATTATTTTAGATTTTGTATAATTGCATCTATTATATACGAGTTTATCTAACTTATTTTTCTTATATTTATATGAGACATAAATATATCTAATCCATTTCACATAAACATGCTATGTCATCCCATTAAATCATTTAAATTTATACATTGCTACCATCTTTTAATCTAAAAGCATTAAATATAATTATCAATATTATATATAAAGAACATTAATATACAAATCTGTTCCTACTCCCGGCCGCACTAACCCTAATGCTATATTGGCGGGCTCTAGTTCTCCGGCTAACAAGTTAGTTTCCTATCCTGAAGACTCTCCTGTTGTTTCTGCTAAAGCAACCGAGGTAAGTCTTGAGGGTCCCCACTCCCCTCAAAATGTTCAAAGGAGAATTGTAGCCCTCCGAGAGGTGCAGAGTCGGTGAATTTTGGTGTCAATTCTGATAGTGACCCCCCTTATGACTTTGTTGGAACTGCCAAGAGATGCTCTGAGGATCAATTTAATTATGCCAAATGGTTATTTTATGAAATCAGTGAGTTGAAGACCAAAAATCTGTCTCTTCATAGTAAGTTGGGGGAAATTGAAGCCAAAGTTGTTGGGCTAATACAGCTTGAAGTGGAGAAGAATACCTTTACGAAGGATAGCATGCAAAAGGACAGTACTATTGAAAATGATCTTGATAAAATTAAATGAACTATGAAAAAAATTGTTGATCAGAATTGCAGAATAGCCAAACATAATTCATTAATCATCAAAACCATGACCGAAAGAGTGGAGAAAACCTAGAATAGAGCGCTGATTGTTGACTTAGATAAGGAGAAAGACCAGGATGAGGACGCGGGGATTTCTAGGCGCACTAGATCAAGTATGACTCAGATTTTCATGGAGGGGGGCAAGGATATGGTGGACCTGGAAGCGGTTGCTGATGAGCTCCTGAAGACTATGGATTAGCTGTGGCTGGGCCCTGGTTTGTCTGTCTGTTGGCCTTCTAATGGCTTTTTTGCGGCTTTTTGTGGCTGCCAGTTTTAGCTGGTTTTTATCTCTTTGGCAGCCTTTTTGTCTTTCAGACCTTTGTTTTGGTCTTTGTTTGTAATGTTACTTTGTGGTTTCGGGTCCCTGTAAAATCCGTTTATCCCTTTTATCAAAAACATTAATATACAAATCTTAATCCTAAATAAAATTCAATTTACTTTTTTGATGAATTTAATATTAACATCTAGCATCCATGTCTTCATTTTCACCATGTAAAGATCAATTCTTCACCTTGAGTTCCTTCAACATAAAAAATATAATGTTTTAACTTTGCATGAGATCTTTGTACAACAAGAAAGCTCATATTCTTCTATGACAGGGTTTTCATTAACCATTTTTGCCATCAAAAGAAGGGTTAGATGATCCAAATAAATAGATGGTTATTTTGCAATAGGATTTTCTATCCCTAGCTTGCTTCAAAGGAAAATATACTCATTACATAAAACAAAGCAATAATAAGGTTTCAAAAATAAACTATATTAAATAATAGCAATATATTTATATCCACAATAACCACATAATAAATCAAAATGGATCAAGAAAAAAACCTTAAATTACTCATCATTATGCTAGATATCAAGGGTATATTAGATAGTAGGGATTTGAGAAGGTTAAAGCATGCATGACTACGCAACTAAATTGTTCACATAATATTTTGTTTGTTTGTTATAGTTGGTGAGAATGAGTACTCTACATTTTACCATAACAATGATATGAATGGGATAATAAGTATCGAATATTTAATAGATAAATTAATGAAGTTAAAATTGTAGACACTTGCATTGGTTAAGGTAGAGATAACTAAGGTTGAAGGAATATAATATTTGCAAATGTTAACTCTGATTATCTCATTATTCAAATGTATATAAAATCCTTGTAAAGTTTTTCAAGATATATTTTTGGATTGACATAAGAAATATATGTCGTTATTCATGAATTACTAGGTTATGCTCATCTTGATAATCTGCAATTATATTTATTTACATTCTTACATACATAAAGTGTAGCTTATGAATGTGGTTAAAAAAGTATATTATTCAATGTTATCTCTATTAAGATATTAAAATAGGTATTTTAGTCATTGCATACATTTTGGTTTGTATGAAAAATCAAGACTCTATTTCCTAGCTAGATATAAGATACTTGTCTACTTCATGCTTGACCTCTCATCATACTAACATACTCAAAATAATTAAATATAACTTTCTTTCATATTGTGTTGATACAATCTCTTTCACTGCACATCTTGATGAAGAGAAACACACTCTTCCCATTTCTCACCCAATTTTCCAAAACCCAGATTACAAAAGACATCACAAAAGATTAACCATAAATTGACAATTACATGTGTCAATTTAAAATCTATTCTTGATTGAACAATTACATACTCAGCTAACTCAAATAACTTTATTTATTCAAAGTTTCATACAAGTTTACATTACATTTCCAAGCAACTCCATTGTTGCTCTATATTGGACCTCTTTCTTCTACTCTGGCTCGACCTCTCCTCGCACACAAAGCACATCTCATCCTGTCCTTTTCCTTGATAAACTCTATATAAACAATTCACATTTTGATTTTCTAGTTCATTTTTATAGCAAGACTTGAGCCTCCATGGTCTCAATTACCTTTCATTGCATAACAATTTAATCAACCATCTTCTCATAGCGCATCATTTTCTAATATCTCCAGTTTGCCTCTTTGATCCATTCAAAGGCATCAAACCATTCTTCTCGCCTCTCCCATGCAACCTAATATCCTTTCCAGGCACGATTCCCTCATACTCTAGTTTCCTCTGCCATTCTTTTGATCTGCATAAGTCTCAATACTGTCGTTGTGCCATATCTGTCATAGCATGGTTCTTTATTATTCCTCCTGCTATCCTTTTTCTCCAGCGCTAAAGTCTTTGTCTCTATTTCTTATTTCTGATCAATCTCAATTTTGTCGCATACCCCATATGCTATGTGCCCCATCCACTTCAGATTGTCTCAGGTCTCATATCTTCCTTCCCACGTAGACTTCCACATTTCGAATTGGTTGTTTCATTTGGGTAAACATGTCTTTGTCTTGGCATCGTTTGCAAGAAAACATTGTCTTCAACATTTGGATTATGTCGCACCGTCCTACCTTCTTCCTTTGGTTCCTTGTTAATCTACATTAATTAATTCCTCTCATAAAGGACTCAAGCCTTCTCCCATTCAAAAATGCACTTTATTTCCATTCCATCGACTCATTCTTCCATTTTACTCCCCTACATTACCTTAAGATTAACATATGGCACCCATATCATTCTCTCCTTTGCCGAGCGTGCCTTCTCTCAATGCCAATCTTCAATTTTATTTTGTCTAGCCTCTTTTCAAATTCCTAAAAACTCTTCATTTCTACTAATTTTATCTTGGATTTTTGTTGCCATCCACCCCTACATTCTCTTTATTATTTTATTATTGTCAATTTATATATTTAAATCCATGATAAGATTGGCATTTTAACTTATTTGTTTCGGCTTCCCCCACCTTTTTTTTTCTTCTCACAAGGTGATTAGAAATTAATTCAGATTCAATTCAAGTAATTGAAATTTGCAAGATAAATCAAATATGACATTTTTTCAATTAGATGACAACAATTTCAGCTACAATCGACCACCAACACCAATTCAATTTAACTTTGAAACCCACCCACAAGCTCTACAAATGTAACATGAAACTGAGATCTAGCCAAAACGAAAGAAAATCAAACCATTTTTTTGTTGTTGATGTTGATCATGCATTTTCTCGGGATGCTCCTGCATCAGATACGTTGGGTAAGAAATTTATGAGCATGTGCTCACAAAGGTGGATTTAGGTGATAGAATCACCCTTTGAGATTACAAACAATATCTAATGAACTCCATCACTGATAGCTTGACCTCCTTCGCCAAATAACCTGACCTCCTCTACCAAACACTTCCTCTTCTCTCCATGCCCTCTTTTGGCATGTCTTCACTACAACTCGCCCTTGCAACCTCCACGCTGCAATCATACCTTGATCCTCATGAAGATTCCATTTCATCTGTTGTAATCTGCCACTACAACAATTCCTTGCCAACCCTCAATTGCTTAGGACTTCACACCTGCAACAATACTTTTGAGCTACTCTTCCTCAATCCACAGGTTTTTCCATTAGTTGCCTCACAGTCAGCGATCTGCTTATGCACCCAAACCTCGGCTCACTTCCCTCTCCACCAGTAGGTCCTGGTGCGAACCGCCTCACAATCAACGCTTTGTCCACACACTCAAGACCACTAGCTCCGATACCATTTGATGAAGAGAGAAACACACTCTTCCCATTTCTCACCCAATTTTCCAAAACCTAGATTACAAAAGACGCCACAAATGATTAACCATAAATTGGCAATTACATGTATCAATTGAAAATTAATTCTTGATTACACAATTACATACTCAACTAACTCAAATAACTTTATTTATTCAAATTTTCATACAAGTTTACATTACATTTCCAGGCAACTCCATTATTGCTCTATATTCCTCTTTCTTCTACTCTGGCTCGATCTCTCTTCGTACACAAATCACGTCTCCTCTCGTTTTCCTTGCTAAACTCTGCATAAACAATTCACATGTTGAATTGCTAGTTCGTTCTTTAGCAAGACTAGAGCCTCCATAATCTCAACTACCTTTCATCGCATAACAATTTAAGCAACCATATTCTCTTAGCGCAATATTTTCTAATATCTCCAGTTTTCCTCTTTGATCCATTCAAAGGCATCAAACCATTCTTCTTGCCTCTCCCACACAATCTAATCTCCTTTCCAAGCATGATTTCTTCATACTCTAACATCCTTTGCCATTCTTCTGATCTGCATGAGTCTCAATACCGTTGTTGTGCCATATCTGCCATAGCATGGTTCTTTATTATTCCTCCCACTATCCTTTTTCTCCAGTGCTAAATTCTTTGTCTCTATTTCTTATTTCTGATCGATCTTAATTTTGTCTTCTTCTTTTTTACTACTCACCCATACGCTATGTGCCCCATCCACTTTGGATTGTCTCAGCTCTCATATCTTCCTTCCCACATAGACTTCTACATTTCGAATTGGCTATTTCATTTGGGTAAACATGTTGTTGTCTTGGAATCATTAGAAAGAGAACATTGTCTTTGAAATTCAACTTATGTCACACCCTCCTACCTTCTTCCTTTGGTTCCTTGTTAATGGTCGGGCTTAACCGACACACTCTAAGGGTACACTCCCTTAGATGTCCGGTGCCATGTGGGGCCCTCTTAACCCAACCTCTCTCTCTGAAGCATTTCTTAACTACACCATTTCAAATTTATCTTTCCGTAGTACTCCACCATTGCAGTTTACATTTGCCATTACTGTTCCCGTTCTCCTTCCGTAGTTGTTTGTGTTTGCCGTTTCCACTTTACATATTTGTTTGTCATGCTATGATCCTTCCCTTTCAAGTAAGGGCAAACCCCATCTCTTAGAGACAATGCAGGCTTCGACTTCAACGCTGTCACTAATGCATGTCGAATCTTTCTCCAATCTAGATTGAGGCGGAAATAACTCTATGTCTGTAGCATTAACTAAATAGAAATAATAGATTGGGTCATGATCTCCTCACAGTCGCAGGGCCTTTTGCATGCAGTAAATCTGTGCAAACAGAAAGCGTTGATTTCTCTATCGGCATTCATGCAGGGAGAACAACAGACACTCAGATCAACTCCGAGGAATGACGCAGTGACAGGACTCAAATAGGCAATGTATTTGGAAGTTAGGCATTTCGCTTTCTTAAACCCCATTCACGTATTCTCATTCTTTATGGCCCATTCCCCGCATTTCATCATGGCTTGCCCGGTCATTGGATTAAGGGATTTAGTTTTAATCCCACATTCATTTCATTAAATGAATTGTGGTGAGTGTTATTTTTATATTACGAAGTGTGGGTTCATTGTTAGGAAATAGAAATGGTTTATCTTTCTTATATCTTTAATCATAACCTTTTTTTTTAAAGATTTATATTGTATTTATAGTATTTATTAATGTTAATTATATTTAATTGTTTATTTTAATGAAAAAATGTTTATTATGTTTTATTTGAAAATGATAATATATTTTTTTTAATGAGATGATTGATATTAAAATTAAATGAATTAAATGTGATGCTATTGGAGATGTAGATGTTGATTATTTGAAGTGTAAAGAGGTTTTGGACTTGATTTTATAAATGCTTTTAAATATGCGAATTAAGTGCTCTTTTCTTTTGTTCAAATATGTGTACAAAATAAAACTAGTCCACAAGCTTCAATCTATACTTCCAATAATCAACTAGTAAAAAATTATTTTTTGAAATTATTTTTTATCTTTAACATTTACACTTTATTATGGATTGACAATGTTTACAAACAACATTACAAAATCTAATAAATTGATTTTATAAATGCTTTTAAATATGTGAATTAAGTGTTCTTTTCTTTGGTTCAAATATGTGTACAAAATAAAACTAGTCTACAAGCTTCAATCTATAATTCCAATAATCAACTAGTAAAAAATTAATTTTTGAAATTAATTTGTATCTTTAACATTTACACTTTATTATGGATTGACAATGTTTACAAACATCATTACAAAATCTACTAAATTGTGAGGCTTGTGTTATATTCATTTAGATCCCTAGATGATCAATAAATGTCTCAGAGTATTGCTTTGGTTCATATCCATGTCCGAGAAACCGAACTAGTGCAAATATAAATCTATACCATAAGAATCAAGTAGCAAATAATTGATATTTAGAATTTAGTTGACTTGATCTTCTAATATTTGAACCTCAATATAGATAGAAAGTGTTTAGTAACATTTTTAGGGAATGTGCTAAATTGTGAGGATTATGTTCTCCTCAATTAGAACCCTAATCAAACCAATTCCATGACATAGGAATAATGATTAGAGGCATGTTGATATATGTTATGAGAAAATATTATTATATTTCTCTCAATGAAAATGCTCTTTTGATAAATCCTCGTTGTCCTAATAATATTGGATAATTTTAAATGCTTAAATAATTTTTTTTAAGTAAAATACAACATGCAAATCAAGATAAACATGCATTAGGTAAGCTCACAATGATTAGTAGGAGGGTGCTATCAAGATTTAAATTGAATTTAAAATTTAAAAGTGTAGGGTTGATAATTACTAGGTCAAGTTTGCACTAGTAGATCTTATGCAAGGTAGGGTAATGTCATGTGATTAATTCACACAAGAATATATCACTTGTAGACTTGTTATTGCACAAAGGACAATCTAGTCAAAGTTTACCAAAAATAGTAATGAAAAAGGGAATGGATGTATTATTTTTTCTCTGACATTGATGTGCATGTGAACTTCTATTATGGTGCATGTCAAAGTAAACAAGATATCAATGAGGAAACTATTTAAGTAATTTTAAATACTAAAAGATATAGATTTACTTAAAATATATAGTTTACAATTATATTCTCCTTCCAATAATAACTCCACCAAAAATATACAAAATTAAAAAAAAATGTAATGAATAACATCTATCAAACATTTAAAATAAATATGATTTTTTTTTGTTTAGTTGTGTATTTGTATCAATTTTTAACATTTCATATAGATATAGATCTTATTACTAAATTTTAGATAGATTCTTATTTTCTCTTGGAGATCATTATTTAGTTCCTTATTTTTCCCTCAATTTCCTTATATAATATTACACCTCTTTCAATGCAAAAGAGTCCATATCTAGTCACTTGCTCAACCTAGATTTCTTAGGCTTTTCCAAATGACTAATATTTGTTAAACCTTTCAATCACACAATTATCAATACATAATATTTATAAATCATCAATAACCAAAGGTCCATCTAATTCATGTGTTAAAATTATTAAATTATTTTTAATATAAGAAGTTAGTATTTGCTAAAAAAATTAATTGATAGGATCTTGCTAAAAAATTATCTACTATTGACAAATATTATACCAATTTTAGCAACTCAAGGTCCCTATTCTGAGTTGTGCAGAAGAAAGAGCCTTTGATGGAAGGAGATATGAAAATTGTTTCAATAAGATTTTATCTCTATCTAATCTCAATTGCACGAGTTCTTGATTGGGGAGTTGGTGAGATTCAAGCATAATTTGAGAAAATTGTAAATTAAGAAGATTCATGGTTTAAAAGTTAGGGCTAAAATAAATTGGCTCAAAAATGGAGATAAAGGTTTTGATTTCTTCTTTGATTATATAAAGGAGAAAAATGCTAGGGAAGAAATTGGATCAATCTAGGTGAATAATCAACATATAAATGGTATTTCTTTGGTTATAAATGAATTTCAATCTTTCTATAAAAATATTTTATTTGTTGAAGATAGCAATGTGGACTATAAAAGAGCCCAAGATCATTGTACACAAGTCATCCCTAGGAAAAACAAAGAGGAAGAAAATGATTGGCCTACTGGAGATATCTCTAAGGATGAGATTGTAAAAGATATTAGAACATATAAAAAGCATAAATCTCCAAGCATAGATGGGCTTTCTACAATTTTATAAGAAAAAAGTTAACTAGATTAGTGAAGTTACCTTATAGGTTTATTTTTCCAAAATGAGATAGATCTCAAATTAGAAACTATAGGCCCTTTACCCTCCTTAATGTTTCTTACATATTTTTTGCTCTAGTACTTATTGATATCCTCCGTACTTTTGTTAGTAATACTCAAACTAGCTTTTTCAAGGGTGGGTATATCTTGAAAAAACTTATTATTAGTTGGGAGGATATTTTATTGGGCTAATGTAACAAACTAAGAAAATTGCATGCTCTTCCTTGATTTTGAAAATTCCTATGGTACGGTTGAATGGTCATTTGTAATAATGAATTTTGAAGCTTTTTGTTTTCCTAACATTTTTTTTCAAATGGTAGATGCCTTATTCAAGGATGAACTATTTCTCAAGTTGATATAAATGGTTCTTTCTATGAACCCTTCTAGCCGTAAAGATCAATAAGGAAAGGTTGTCTACTAGCCCCTACTCTTTTTGTGATCGCCTTTGATGCCATATTTTGTTTGTTAAGAGATATGAGTAATGGAATGGATTTCAAAGGACTTACACTCCCTAATGAGGAAAAACTCCTAAGTATACAATTTATAGATGCATTGCAATCTTTGTGAATTAGGAGGAAAATAATTTTAAGAGCTTGATGGGAAAGATAGAAATATTTTGCAAAGCATCTAGAGACAATATTTCTAAAAGAAATTTTGTGGTACTAGTTAGAATTCTTCTTCTAATTATTATTGGTTTAAAAAAATTGACCTGTTATGGGGTGGATCGAACTTAAAAGTGAGATACCTAAGAATCTAATTTCAAATCAATCCTTCCCTTAAGTCAATGTGAGATTAGATTAAAATATAATTGAAGAAAAAATCTCCAAGTAGATTAGATAATATCTCTTTTTGGTTGGTAGAGTACAAGTTTTTCAAAAAAAAATATCCTCCTATAGCTTATATATTATGCTTCAGTGTGGTTGTTTTGCAACTATCAAGTGGATGAAATTCAAAAGAGAATTAGTAAGTTCTTTTGGTCTGATGGGAAAGGAAAGAGACATAAATCTACCATCAAGTGTGATTGGTGTTTTTTAGATAAATATAATGGTGGCCTTGGACTTAAATACTTGAGACTAAATAATTTCTCTTGCTTCTAAATGAATTGTTAAATCTCTCAATGGTAAAGAGACATAAAAAATTTTAGTGAGGAATGGCATTCAAATGGTAGTCCATAAATAGGTTAGGATTTGGAAGGGCCTACATCCTCATGACTTCTTGTTTGGAAATTTCTCTTTATCCCCTTTTGGCTCTAATGTCTTTAAGAGTATCTAAAAGGAAAGAGAAAATGTCATGAAATGGATCAAAGGAAATAAGGCACATACTAAGGAAGAGAAAAAAATTACCTCCAGGTTAGTATGGTGGAATCTTCAATGGAAGAAAAATCCCATGACTCTCTAACACGATTGTTTTATCAAGAGCTCTAGGATAGTGAAGGCATCAAAGAACTTGGTAACATAATGAATAATAAATAGACCAAGTATTGGGCTTCTCCTAGTATTGAGTATTGTTTACCACTTCCCAAAGGAGGAAATATAGTCTCAAGAAAAAGCTTATGAGAACATTTAATTTTTTCCCAAATAAGTTTTGAAACTATAATTTATGACAACTTGAAGTGGTGGGATAGAATTTCCCTCTACAAGGTGATCTCCAAAATATCTACAACTCTTTGTCAAATTCCTAAGAGGTTATCACTTGCACCTTAATGATTGTTGGTAATTGAACTTTAGTAATGGGCAATGATTTAAGATTCTTAAACACTCTTGGTCCAATGTGATTGAACCAAAGAAAACCTATTTTAAATGGTTAATCTTATCAAAAAATTTACCTATCAATTTGAAGCATGTCCAACCTGTTAATAACTTGTACTCTATATGTGAAATTCTTGAAACTGTGAACCATATTTTGTTTGACCATTTCTTTGCTAAAGAAATTTGGCTTTTACTTTTTATTGATTTGGATGGTGGGATATAGCAAGAGTAACTTTTCATGGCAATAATTTGCATGTGGTTATGTTAAAGGTGTGAGTAAATATTTAATATTTTTTGGTTGATTTTAACTACTAATATTCTTTGTTTTCTTATGAAAAGAAAAAAAATGAGAGTTGTTTGCAAGGAAGGAAGAGACACTTTACCATGTCTTACAAAATGCTCATCTTTTTCTATTTCCCTACAAGTTACTCTAACATTGGAGGTGACTAAAGAGAAGTAATGGGGGCTTTTGGACATAGGCCAAGTCAATGTCTTGAGATTTGAGGTAAAGATACTCAAATATTGGCCCTATGCTAGAGATGGAAATAATCATTTTGTGAAGAACTACTTGGAATTTCAAGAAAGTTATAACAACTATAAATAGAATATTCTCCTTGAAGACATGGGTCTCAAAGAAAATCAGAGAATTACTAAGGGTGATTGCAAGCTAGAGGTGGTTAGAAACAATGACATCTTAAAGATCAATCCACCCATTGGGTTTTATGACATGGATGTATGTAGTGAAAGCTATAATATCTAGGTTGTTATGGCTTTGAGTGCTAAAAATTGTTCATATATGTAACATTTTTTCATATTTGTGTTGGTTTGTGGTCTCCTAGACTCGTTATTCTCTTTTTGAGTACAAAATGTACTATGTGACCTTCTTTTTCTTGGGTATTATATAATCAATTCAAAAAAATTGTACAAAGCTTAATATTTTTTTATAAAATTTATTATTTATAATTATGATTTGAAATCATAATTACAAATAAGAAAATTTTATAAAATATAATAAGCTTTGCACAAATTTGAGAAACCTAAACATATTTATATGTGACATAAAGGAATCAAATCTTGCATGTTGTAATATGTGAAATCATATATATATATATATATATATATATATATATATATATATATATATATATATATATATATATAACAAATTTAATAAAAATAATAAGCTCTACAAAAATTTGAGAAAGTTAAACATACTAGTATGTAAGCAAAAACATCCAATAGAGAAAAGACAATCATACTAACAGAAGATAAAAAGTTACAAGAAAAACATGAACTAAAAATAACCTATTTATTCCAATATATTACACTTAATCTTTTTTAATCATAAAAGTTTAAAATTTTTGAACTTATAATTATAAATAAAAATATTCATCAATTATTACCTTCAATCATTCATAAATATTCATATATGACATAAAGGAATCATATCCTACGTACTTAAATTTTTTATATTTTAATTATAAATAACAATATTTGTTAAAAAATGATAAGTTGTGTATAAAATTGAGAAAAGTTAAACATATTAAGATTGAAACCAAAACATTGAATAGAAGAAAGTCAATTATTGTACCAAACAAAAGAAAGTTGTATACAATAAAGCAAAATTAAAAATAAAATGTATTACAATTTATATTTGTACACAATCTTTTCTAATAAAAAAGTATAAAATTCTTAAAATATAAATATCTCATTTCCTACATTAATAAAAGTTGAACATTATTTAAATGTTTAAGTACTAAATAATCATTCAACCACTTACTGTTAACAAATTTATCAAGTCTATGATTTTTTTTATAATTTTTTCTTTCAAACAATCATAAATATTCGTATGTGACATTAAAGGAACTAGATCTTATGTGTAGAAATATTTGACATTATAACTTATTTTTATGAGAGAATATTCTCTTGCTACCCTTTTGATCCACCACTGCCTTTTTCTTTTTCCATATTTAAACTAAATTTCTAATTGAAATCTAAAAACAATCTTTAAACTATTTACTTTCTAATTTTATTTAGAGTGACCAATATTTATCAAGAAAGAATAAACAATTGTAGTCATGGAGTGATAAGAAATCATTTCATTGAAAACAATTGTAGAATCAAATTTGAAATCTCCAACACTTCAAATAATCTAACATCTACATCTCAAATAACATATTTGTAACATTAAATTTAAGATAAGCTTGACATTTAATTTTTTTAATTTTAATGTCGATCTTTTTATATAAAAAAAAATATTTTATTTAAATAAATTTTAATGTCAATCATTTTATTAAAAAAATAATTATTTTATTTAAATGAAATATAATAAACAACAAATTTTCATTAGAAGAGGGAAATCAAATAACAATAGAGGAAATAAAAATTTAGAATGGCGAAGAGAGCGGGAGAGTGCGCAGGAGGTTCCAAGGCTCCTGTGGGCGTCGCGGGTGGTTCCTTGGCTCCTGTGGGCGTCGACAGTGGTTCTCCTCATGGTTTGGTGGAAGGTTTGCTGGCGGATGGCTTGGGTGTTGGTCTGTCGGTCGGATTGCAGGGGAAAGGTTGGAATGACGGTGGCAGACAGGGCAGTGGTGGCTCTGTTCCTACGGCATCTAGAATGGCTAATGTTCCTGGTGCGAATATGCATGGTGGAGGGTAGGCTAAGAGTGCTGGTGCTGCGGCCAAAGCCAGGATGAGTGTCGGATCTAAGCTGGGGTTTTTTGGAGGTTTTATTCCGGTCCAGAATACAATCTCTGTGAAGCTAAAAGATGAAACTGTCAACGAAATTGAGGAGACAGCTGCTGACCTCTCTGTTCATGGAGTGATTTGTCGGTTCAAAGGATTTTGGCCCAGCCTCCCTCTTCTGCACTCTTGGATTACTTCTGAATGGGAGCCTCTTATTTTGGGTAATGTTCACATTTATCCTATGGCTAAAGGATTTTTTTGTGGCAAAATTTGACAATGCTCAGGATAGAAATGCTATTTTGTGTGACAAATTTTTTAGTTGGGAAGACAAATTTTTGCTGATGGTCAAACCTTGGCATTCTGATTTCAACCCAGTTTCTGAAACTTTTAACAAATTCCCAATTTGGGTTCGATTACCTAATCTCCCCCTTCATCTTTGGAATGACTCTCTTTTGGAGGAAGTGGGTGATGCTCTTGGAGATTTTTTGATGGTGGATGATGAATCTTCTGACATTCTTCATTCCACCTTTGCTCGCATATTGGTCGATTTAAATGTTTCAAAAGGGTTACCTGCTGGGATCTTACTCAAATCTTCTAAAGGCTCTTGGATCCAATCTTTGGATTATGAAGGAATTCCTTTCCGGTGTAGGAGATGCTTCAAAATCGGACACACTATTGCACATTGTGGATTTGAGAAAAATACTAAGACATCAACTTGGTGGAAAGGTGCTTCTCAACAACATTATACTGTTGAAAAGAATGTTGATCATAACAAGAGTTTTTCTGAGGTGGTTGTTTCGGAACCATAGGACCTTGGAACCCCCCCTCCGGCCGTCTCTATTGGTGAAGTTGTTAAGGCAACCCTTATTGAGCCATTGGCTGCCTCTCCGGGTGAAAGCACCTCGGTTGTTCATCCCGACAACTTTTCTGATAAGTCTCTATTTTTACAAAGTAGTCATGAGGACAACCCCAAGTGTAAGGTTGCTGGCTTTCATCATCATGAAAATATTAAGAAGGTGTGGCATAGTATGGATGTGCAGGTGGAAGAAGGATGGATTACTGTCAAGGGTAAAAAAGATAAATCTTCACGGCCTTCTTTCGACATGACTTTTTGCTCCCACAAGAAAAGTGCTAATTGTAAATCTTGATGGGTTTTGTTTGGGTGCTGGCTTTTTTGTTGGCTACAGGCTGTCCTTTCTGCAGCCTGGATTTTCTTGTTGTAAAGGGTTACAAATCCCTTCAAAATATGCTTTTCCCTAATATCAAAAACAAATTTTCATTAGAATAAATAATTAAATATAATAACTTTATTTTATAGTTATTAAAACATTAATATATTAAACATTAAATATAACTAACATTCATTAGAAACTATTAAAATTATAAATAAGTTATAAATCTCCGAAGAAAAATATTATTATTTAATATATAAGAATAAAAGAAAAAAACATTTTATTTTCTAATAGGTAAAGGTATCCACTCTTCTTAATATAAAAGCTACACTCACTCGTATGTATAAATGAAATGAATGTGGGATTAAACGTAAATTGCCCAGTCCAATCACCAACCAATCCATGATGCGAACAGCTACAGAATGAAAACGCCAGCTGTAAACTATAACGGTCGGGTGCTACGAAAATGGTGATTTGAAAAGGTATAGTTAAGAAAATTCAAACAAGAAAGATTGGCCCCACATGGCCCCGGACACGTAAGGGAGTGTACCCTTAGAGTGTGCCGGTTAAGCCGTCCCCTTGTGAATTTGCATTAATTAATTCCTCTCATAAAGGACTCAAGCCTTCTCCCATTCAAATTTGCACTTTATTTCCATTCCATCGACTCATTGTTCCATTTTACTCTCCTGCGTTACCTTCAGATTAACATGACACCCATATCATTCTCTCCTTGGCTGAGTGCACCTTCTCTCGATGTCAATCTTCAATTTTATTTTTCCTAGCATCTTTTCAAATTCCTTAAAAAAAATTGTTTCTACAAATTTTATCATGACTTTTTGTTGCCATCTACGACCCCTGCATTCTCTTTATTATTTTATTATTGTCAATTTATATATTTAAATCCATGATAAGATTGGCCTCTTTAACTTTTGTTTTGGCTCCCCCACCTTTTTTTTTCACATAGGGCGATTAGAACTTAATTCCAATTCAATTCAAGTAATTGAAATTCACAAGATAAATCAAATATGACATTTTGTCAATTAGATGACAACAATTGTTAGCCACAATTGACCATCAACACCAATTTAAATTTAACTTTGAAACCCAACAACAAGCTCTGAGAATGTAATATGAAACTGAGATCCGACTAAAACGAAAGAAAATCAAACCAATTATTTTTTTGTTGATATTGATCGTGCATCCGTCCAGGATGCTCCTACATCACATCTAGGGGTTATCATAGCCACATTCTCAGACACTTTACATAGTAGTTTATTTTCTTTATGAAGGTGCAAAACCTCGTATTTTCAAAGTAGCATATAGATACTTAGTGACATATAAATAGGACTATACTATGCACTGAGTATATCTCATGTCAGAAAAGGTCTTATGCACCTTAGTAAATTGATCCATTATTGCTTTGTCTAATCATAATTTTATGGTATTTTTCCCAAATTTTGACAGTTTGATACTTAAGAAAATATCATCTTCAGGGATTTGAGAACCTACTATTTTTATGCACCAACACCACCCAAGGCTAGAAAGTGGCCGAAATACCCTAACACTTAGGAATTAAAAAGAGGGACATTAAATTTTTTATAATGTAATTAAGAGAATATAAGAGGGAGGTAACAAAGTAAACTAGAAATCTTGACCCATTTATGACATACAATAAAACATCTTTCTAAAGAAGATAAATGAAGAAATGGTGCACTCAAGTAAATGCTAGGAGGCTATGAAATGTTTATGATGAATAAGGGAATATGTTACTAATAGCCTTAATTGATCAGTCATGGGATGTGGATGGTGAAAATTATCACCATGTTATTTTGGGATCTTGTTTGGGCCATGGTATTAATTTTTGGGTCTCCATAGGTCTATATGTTGAGGTCTTGAAATGGGGGAATGATAGAGTGTGTATTACAAGGCTATACTATTAATACTACTTCAAGTTGTAGGTGTCAATCTCCATGGAATGCATGGAGTTTGATATTGTATTACATAACTATGTTCTTGTTGGAAATAAATTGGTTTCACTATGTTGGAGGATAGGTTTATCTTGAAAGGGTTTTCCTAGGGTAGATTTGTACCTCTCTTACTTTTTTGTTGTTATTTTTCATTGTTTCTCATTCTTGTTTATTTCTAAGTGTTGATTTATATATTGTTATGCTACTAAAATTGTTTTAAATATATTATCTAGTCACTTTCTCCTCATAGGATTAATATAAGAAATTTCGTGCCATATTTCCATTATATGTACAGTCCTATTACACTTATAGCATAGTTCTTTTTAGTGAAGATTTTTGTATTGGTAGTATATGCATGGATTTTTTTTTTCAATTATTTCTTAGTGTTTGTGATTTTATTACTATTTTTTTCAAATTTTTATAAATATGTTAATATTTTTGAACCCCTTATGTATTTAAGATGTTACAATAAAGTAAACATAATTTAACATATTTAAACAATCGACTTTTTAAATTTTCATAAATTATTGAATATTTTTTAAACTCTCTTGACAAAACTTAAATTGTGATTAAGATACTTACAAGAGGTGGTATTATCAAATTTACCATTTTATACATTCTTTATTGAATCTAAACCACCCTCATCCAATTTGTATATATTTACAATTTACTCTTGTTCCTCTAATAATAATTCCTCATATTATACATGCATTTCATAAAGATTAATTATAGATTTATAATTTTGCTTCTCCACCTGGACAATATCCCAACCCACCTTTTTATTTATGAGCATGTTTTCATACATAAAAAATCCTTAAAATTGTAAAATATTAATCATAAACAATATTGACTATGCCAAAAAATCTGAATATAGAGAGAAAATAGTTAACAACACAATGAAAGTTTTGTAAAACCATTTTTTATGTTTAGGATAAATATGATTTTTTCATGACTTTTCTTCATTTTTGAGATTGTTGTGATAAATGTATTTGGTTTATTAAAAAAAAAATGCCTTTTAGAGCAATAATTTGATCCATTTTCATTCTCATTGATTGAATTCAACTAGAAAGATTAATCAAACCTATAAGTCTTGAATTGATCCCAAGGTGAAGAAATTTTTGTTGAATTCAATTGATTTTGTACATATTGAAAATAAGAAAAATAGTTATTAAAAATTTTCTTAGCCCACCTTTACTCAAACTAAATAAATAATAATGGGCTAAAAACAATTCCTTATATTCTTATGAGTCATGATAAAATATTCTATATAAGGGCTCTGGAGTTAGATTTTTTTTATAGTAGATAGTCATGATGAAACAAGTAATCTCATTATCTCTTCGAATGGAAAAAAAATTATTATTTTATTAGTAATAGGAGATGCTTAAGTGATAATGGAGATAATAAATTAAGAATCCTTGCTCACGTTATATAAGCCATCTCTAGCTCAAGCTTTTAGCGTGAATCACAAACCATTAGAGATAACCCTATACAAACAAAAGAGAGAAGTTGAACATTACATTCGTTATTTATAATTTATTTTTTTTGTAATAGAGTTGCATTTTTTTTTATCTAGATAACTATGCTCAAATAGAGAAAACTCTTGTGATTTTTAAGAAAAATAAAACCAATATAAAGAAAAACCATTAATTTGACTCCATCACCAAAATCATGTGACCAAATTTTTATCAAAGATAAATTTCAAAAGTGAATTCTTTTAAAACCTTACATTTAGAGGTAGAAGATAATCCTACATGAGGTTCACACGCTTGGTTTCTATTAGAGTAAACATGATCTCTCGTTACCCATCAACATTTGTTTTTAACACACAAATAATATGATAAAAGTCTTCTTCATTGTTATTAACAATGATATCTTTAGTAGAAACAATCATAACAATTTGTACCACTTAGTTTACATCTAAATAATTTCATATGTGGTTATTGTATATTTAAATAAAAACTACAAGCATTATAAGAAACATGACATGCCATATGAATTTTGATAGATGAGTAATTTTAATTTTTTTTTTATCAAATGAAACAAGATGTAAGAGAGCATATAATTAATTAGTAAAAATAATAATTATATAATAATAATCTATCAAACTAAAAGAATATATTATTTTTGTATAAAATTTATCCCACAATT
Organism: Sequoia sempervirens; assembly: GCA_007258455.2. Taxonomy (NCBI): domain Eukaryota; kingdom Viridiplantae; phylum Streptophyta; class Pinopsida; order Cupressales; family Cupressaceae; genus Sequoia; species Sequoia sempervirens. The sequence goes on along the minus strand of VDFB02124019.1, from coordinate 12,601 downwards.
TAAAAGTTAAAAAAAAATTAAAAAAACATATACTAAATGACCTATCAAATAAAAAATAATCCAAACAAAAAATAACATATAAAACCAATCTCAATAATTTAATTAAAATTATTTTGTCATTTAAATAAGATCAACATAACACTTCATTGCCATCTCTACTCTAAAGCAAAGTGCCCCACCATTGAGCCCTTTCTCCTTTATATTAATTTTTTTTCATCAATATTTTATTTCTTTTTCAATTGTAAATCACAAAATATAAGTTAAAAAAGACTCTTTAACTCATTATAATCAGAGAATATGATGCACAACGTCAATCAAAACTAAAGTGGAGTACCTGTTACAAATAGTAACATATAGTTGGAATCAATTCATTTTTACAGTGGTTGTAAAAGTATTTCAATGAAACCTCTTAAAGACTCATTGAATAAACTTTTGAAAGACGTTCATGTACATCAAACGTGTAATTATACTTTATCTTGCTTCTTTTGCACGTTTTCACAGCTTCTAACTCTGAATGCATGGCAAAAAAATAGAGCAACATATCATATGACATTGGGAACAACCATAAATCACTAGATTTGAATAAAGATGGGATATTGAAATCACCAATTCAATATTCACTTTGGACACATCAGACCATCCTACAAGAACGTACACCCACGGAAAGTAGAAAAGAATATTTGAGCTACTTCTCAAATATGGTAAAAGCATCTACATGCCTCTGCATTACATAAATCACAGGGAAAGTAGAGGTTGAGATGGAGTAGTTAGATTTTACAGAGGTACAAATTCAAAAGATATTGATTAATGACATCATAAGATCTTTGTAGGTTGAGCGAATTATCAGAAAGTTTACTTTTCTTTAACATCCTCTCATTCTTTCTTCTTAATGATGTCATACACTCCTCCTTTCTCTGCAACAAATGGCGACGTTAATGTACAAAAATTCCTCATCTTCATTTCTCTCTCCAATTCAAAGAGAGCCACATTTGCTATTTCTTACTAAAATCTCCCATCTTCATTTCTCTTCTTAATATATACTCGAAGAGAGTGTCACATTTGCTATTTCTTACTAAAATCTTCCATCTTCATTTCTCTCCTTAATATATATTAGAGGAGAGTCACATTTGCTATTTCTTATTGAAATCCCCCGTCTTCATTTCTCTCCTCAATATTCGAAGAGAGTGCCACATTTTCTATTTCTTTCTGCTCCAAGATACAACTCTAAATCAAGAGAGAAAATATAATTAAATACCAATTTTCTATCATTTACATGTATTGTAGACACTAAAATCTCATTACTCATCCATTTACTAAAATAGCTCATCCTATTTTAATTAATTCATCAAAATCAAATTAATTAAATAATCTTTATTATTTAATTAGTTCTCATTTTTTCTTACAAATAATAAATAAATTCAAATGAATCTATTCACCACAAATAACTAAATAAAAAAATATGATTTTACACTCAATATAGTTAACTAATTAAACAAGTTAGTCGACTCATCAATCAATTAAGTTAACTCATTGATTAATTCAATTGACTTATCAATCAATTTAGTCAACTAATTAATTGATTTAGTTGACTCATCAATCAATTCAATCAACTCATTAATCAATATGGGACAACTAGCTAATGATTTCCACCTCTACACATCCACTCCACCATCAATGAGAGTTAACTAATGATCTAAGATCAAATCCTTTCCATTCGTTCATCCCAATAAAAATCCATAAATCCAAGATCAAATCTACCATTTACACATAATTCTTGAATGCAAAGCCATGTTGTCAAAGGGAGAAGCCTCTATGAATTCTATGAGCACTTACATTCCACATCTTTCATTAAATTTTTAGTGCACAACCATATTTTCTTGTGTGCAACAAGGACCTTTGGTAAAATATCTTGTTTTAAGACTTTCATTTTACTTATTTTGTCTCTTAAGCCTAATTGAGGGAGCAACCGAATAAAAAATTTAAGATTTGAATCTATTATTTAAGTCTTATATTGTTATTTTATATTCTTCTATTTATATTCTAGGCATGCCCTATGGGACCTTGTCCCTTGTCTAATGTTAATTTCACAGGTTGAAGACTCACTATTTGGCTATTTTTTTTTAATTTAATGCCAAATTTCTCATAGAATAATGTGCTTCACATAGGTCTTGAAAAAGGAGATTTTGGATTAATTGAAAAGACAACTTCAAGAGATTTCCTAAAAGTAGTTAAATTAGAGATTTGATTAGTGATAAGGGAGATATGATGACCTAAAGTTGACCTTGCAATTATTATTTTAGAAATTTTAACCACACAATTTTTAGAAAAAAAATCATATCTTGCAATTTGGGTTAGGAAAATAAATTCTATTATTTTTATGTCGATAGAATATTTATATCTATTTTTCTATATTATTTTATTTTTTATATTTACAGTAGAAAATGATATTTCTTGAGAATTTTTAAGCCCTAGTTTATGGCATAATTTTTTTGTATAAAATTAAAAAATCAAAAACTATTTTTCCTAACATTTTATGTGTAGGTGATTTCTTATATTTCATAGATTTTTTTGTTGTGGGTCAAAAATTGACACAAACAAAAAAAATTGTGTAATATTTTGTGTGTAGGTGATTTATTGCATTTCTAACATTTTTGTTTTGATTAGATTAAAACGAGAAGGGGCTGTACCCATTACAAAATGGCCATAAAGGCCAAATGAGGGCTCACGAGAAGTGAAACACCTAGAAAGAAAAAAAGAAACAACTAACTGACTAATAACAGAAATGAAAACAACACACATAACAGGACCAACAGGAGACCAATACTGCTATTGGTCTCCCAAAAGCTTGAGACCACTAATGGCCTACCACTCCTTAGCCAGGAAGTGGAGTTTCTCATCAAATGATAGGGATCCCTTCTGAATAGGTTGGGTTTGCTTGGTAGTAGCCTAAGTCAAACTATCCACCATCTTGCCTTTTTTCTATGAATGACTGTCATTAAAACCACTCTCAACTACCCTTTTCCCATGAATGTTCTTGCATTCTTGTTTAAAGACTTGGATGGTAATGGCGGTATTCTTCACAATCTCCTTGCTGTAATCAATAATCTCTTGGAGACATTTCATTGTTTTGTCCTGGATGTTATGAATAGTGGCAATTTCCTCCTACAATTTCATTTTTTCCTCCTACATACCCACTAGAGCTCTAAGCTCATTCACCTCCTTGTCCCAATCAACCTATTTTTCAAAAGATTTGGTGAGGGAGGAAATTATATCCCAACGCCCACCATCCTTGACCTCGCTCAACCCTGAAGCCTACTAGTTGAGCACCCTATTTTTTAGCATCTAAATTTTTAACCTATCAATGTTGCACATTTATGCAGATATTAAACTTAGTAATCTTTTTAATAGTATGTATTTTAAAGCATGTTGTTAGATTAAGTAGATAGTTTACATTCTTGAAAAACATAAATTTGTGTGTCTTGAATTATTAATAGAAAATTTACTTGAATTATTACTTTATTTTGCATGTTATTCAATCATGTGTGTGTTGTGTTAAATTAGATTGAATTATACGTATTTAATTTTATAAATTAGATCAAAAGAGCATCTAGTTTAACATAATTACACTTAGCCAAAAATGTAGCATCTAACTAGACGAGTGTTTAATTAGATCACAATTCATAAAAATTAGATCATGGAGACATTTATTAAATAATCTCATCAAGATTGTTTCATAGATCACATCAACATCTAATACATACAAACCAAAGCATGCTCATAAATAGATCATAAAGTTCATATACATCATGGTCACCATGGTAACAAAATGTGGTGTGTAATAGAAAAAAACATCTAAGTAGGTCTATGGCTACTAGACTCCTCAGGGCTTGGTGGTGGTGCTCATCGAGAGACAATGGTTTGAGAGTGTCTCATAGAGATCATTTTCTCTTGTAGGCCCTATGCTTGGCCTATAACTATGCCCTTATGTAAGAGTACCGTGGCATGCTCCTAATCGAATCGATCCTTGTCTGTTTGAACCATACTAAGATCTACCTACATCCTACTAAGTTCTCCCCATAGGAAGGCCTGTGCCTCAATCTTAGAAGGAACCCGGTGTTAAATAGGCACAGGACAACTGAGAGGGGGGTGAATCAGTTTTCACACAAATTCAAACTTAAAACTTTATCACTTCTCAATTATTCAACCACACTATTTTGTTATTAGATATGAACATAAAACATGAATAAAAAAAAGTGAATCATCACAATGAACACTAGATTTTTACGTGGAAAACCCAATAAGGGAAAAACCACGGTGAGGGTTAACTCACACTATATAGTATTTTCAAAAGAGGCTCACTACCAAAAGGACTCACTGTCCAAGTACAAAGGCTCACTACCTATAAAAAGGATTCACTGTCCAACCAAGAAGCTCACTTCCTATAGAAGATTATACAAAAATAGAATGAGGCTTTACAACCCAAAATGAACTAAAAAGATGCATCTATCATGTGTTGATATAGTTCTGAAGATGCTCAGTATTCAGAGTTTACACCCTTCGTTCTTCGCTCACTTTCACATCAACTGCTACCTTATTGATTACTCCTCCACATTCATTACTCACTCACTATTTCTTCTATCTCTTCTCTGCTGTCTACACACACTTACTGCCCTTCAAAAAACTGTTCACCATATATATATATATATATATATATCCAATCTCCATTCCAAGCATCAATTAGGTCAGCCTAATTAGATGCAATTCATTTATAAAAGATATTAGTTGTTGGCTCCACAAAATATTTTCAAAATACAATTTAATCATTAGCACGTTACATTATGTCGGCTTAAACCAAGAAATATGTTTTCATATCATATCAAAATTAACTTATCAAGTTGGATAGATATAGTCTTCGACGCAACCAAAAAAATAATGTGACTTCATAGTATGAGACCAGAACATGGAATAACCTGATCATGCATGCCTTTAACATCCATAAGTATTTTCTCAAAATCACAATCAGGAATAGTCAACTATAGAGAGATGCGGACTAGAATACCAGAGAGGCACCAAAAATACCGGGTCAACCACCAGAGAAGATAAGTCAGTTATACGCATTGGTTTAGAGTACCAGACCAAGCTACTAACAAGGTGACATCAATGAAAACATATAGATAACCTATTCATTCTTCCAACAATCTCCCCCTTTTTCATTGATGACAACATGCAAACAAAATTCTCCTTCTTTCCTCAAAAACTTTTAACTTCCTCCATTATCTCCAACACTCTCCCCCTTTAACATCAATGGAAAAGGGCGCCAAAAATGAGTGTAAACATGGTGACATCAAAATTTCAAAAGATTTCCAAAAACTTCAAAAACTTCCAACAATCCAGAACTTTTAAGAAAACAAAAATTAAGTGAAGATGACATTCTTCACTTGGAAAACCTTCTTATACCTTTCCTTGAGAACTGGATACAACTTCTTCTAGTTGAACACAACAGACTCCAATATTGTGCATGTAATTTCCAATAATCCCAACAAAGTAAAAGAGGGTGCCCAACCTATAATAGAACATTGATTCTCAACATATTTTTCATCAATAAGAATTCCAGAAAGATGCTCTAACCGGACTTCAAAAATCTCTTTAAGAAGCTAGAAGGTCTTCGTCACATCATCTCTCTATCTTTGTGTAATGATTAGTTCAACTTGTAATTCACCAACTCTTATTCTTTGTTTCCCTTCTTTATCTTCAAATATATCAAAATTCTTTCCAATGTTGTTCACATCAGCTTCAATTGCTTCAATTTTGCTTCTAAAATTATCTACAGCTGCAGGCCACTGAAGACAATACTTGTAAACATCTAAAATTTCTTTAATACACTTCTTTGTTTCCACAATCAATCTAGACAATCTCTGCATAGCCTTTTCACATCTCCTTTCAACCAAGATTCCCATCTTATGTCCTTCTGAACCTTTAAGAAACATCGTTTCTTTGACAATCTCAATCAAATTTTTTGGCAAGAAATTAGAAACAATAGATACTTCAATACCTTTCCGAAGTAAATAATCTACCAGAGCCTCATCAATTTTTAGTTTGTCAATAGGTGAGGCAACATTCCATAGTTCACCAATCTTCATTTTTCCTTCAACTATCATAGACTGGATGTCATTAGGATTAGGGGATTTAGTGCTAGTCAAAGATTCTTTCTCCTTCTCATCCGAAATGTCAATGATGTCTTCAGTTATCTCTTTTCTCTTTTTCAATTCCGAAGGGGAATCACTGATAACAACCTCCAATTCTCTTTTTCCAGAGGAAGATTCCACTTCAAATTGACTTGATGCAGATATACCGGAGCAAGGGTTTGCTTTCAAAGATGATAAATACGATCTGCACATGTTTATATTATCTTCCAGAGACTTTAGATATCTGTAAATTTTCTTTCCAATAGGGATACCAGGTTCCCACATCACATTATCTTTTCCTAGTAGAGAATTCAAAAAGTAAAACACCATACACACCAGCAAGGATCTGAAACAAAAGGGATAATTCTCAACTAATGAAATTCAAACATTTTTGAACAAATTCTCAAGCAACAAGCTACATAAATCAAACTATTTTTTCTCCTTAAGCATCATGTGGGAAATATGTACGACAATCACCGAAGTTGAACTCTCATGGTTTCTGAAATAAATTTTGTATGAAATACCATACACGACATACCTAACATCAAATCAACAAGTGTAGTGCTCTAAGATCTCTACTGATGCTAGTTAGCTCCTCCACTCTTTATACTTCACAGATTTCTTTCCAGGGAGTTCTCTAGTGTTGCATAATCCAGCGATCGCTTCGATTGATTCCTTCGAGATCAAATAGGGTTTATCCAAAACAATGCTTTCATCCTTGAAATGGTTCAACAAGAACAAGATAACCTCTTTATCTGTAATCCATGGAAATTCACTCCATAAATCCATCCCTAGGGTTTTTATATTCAATAATTCGACTTCGCTCAACCCTAGTTCAATTCCTTTCATTTTCCTATGATCATATTGTTCTAGTTCGACGCTTTTCAACTCCAGAGAGGTAATACCACATGATCCACTATCCATTGCTATGCTTTCTTGAAATTCAACAAAACTTCTTCGATTTTCTTCTTCCCTTTTGCAATTAGAGAAAAGGTTTTCAGATTACCTAATATAATCTCTTTGAATTCCTTTCAAAAATGCTTTAGGCTTGCTCCAAGATCATTCTAGGCTTCTATTCAAGCTCTTCAAAATCATGATTTAACCAAAAGGACTTACCAACTTCATCTTATACACCATTGAACTCACCCTAAAAACACATTAAATGCGATTGACACAAAAATCTGTTAAAAACAGTTTTTATATCATAGAAAGCCCTTATTCGGTCTGCAAATCCTCATACCAGCATATTTTTCTCTGATTCTTTTTCCCAAACCTTTGAACAATCATTCTTCACATTCTAGCCACGTGCCAGCCTTTGACACACCATTCTTTCAGGGGTTTTTATAATCTTCTAATAATACTCCTCCTAAAACCATGCTGGGTCTAAATTTTGAATAAGTCATCTGTATGGATGAGGGCACATACACACTAGAAGTGTCAAGTTTTTCTTCTTCTTCTTTCTTCTTCGATACCTTATCCATCTCTTGCTTCACCTCTTCTTTGTCAAAATTCTTTACCACTTAACTCTTCTCTTCCAGAGTAGACTCTTTTCCTTTTTTGTTCTTACAAACTTTAGATACATGTCCAAGTTTTTTGCAATTATAGCAGATCACATTTTTCTAATTAAATTGTCCTCCATTATTCCTCGATCTACACTTATTTGCCCCATGTCCAAATTTATTATAGGTATAGTAGTGTCCATTAAAGAATTGATTCATTCTGCCTTCATTAAACTTGTTCCTCATCATCCTGCTGATCATTCTTTCTTGAGATCTACATTTAGTAGCCTTATGTCCAATCTTCCTACATTCAAAACATTTTCTAGAAAGGGAACTAGAAAATTGGTTTATCCTACTCTTGCATTCAGTTGCTCTATGACCATATTTGTTACAAGAAAAACAAATTCCATCAAAAGAGGGGTGCCTCTGTGCATTAGGTTGTCTCATAGGTGTTTTTCTTGCAAAATTCCTTCTCTGCTTCCTCTTTCCTTGATTCTTCTTCACATCTTTAGTGTTAGTTTAATTAATATTTAGTCACACTTGCATAACCTTAGGTAATATTTTAATTCCTAGGTTAATTATTCTCATCCTTATCTTGTCCAAGTAATCTCCAAAACACCCATCGGGACAAATCTGGAATAATGATCAACCTGGGAAAAATACAGAAAAAAATGCATGTTTAACATTCTCTCCTTTTATAGCCATTGGGTTATTGTAATAAATGAACTAAGATAAAGTTCCATCAGGGGCTTTTCTTGCATAATAATCTAATTAGAGTGTGCATGCACTTTGATCTTCATCTTGATTTGATGATAGCCTCATGGGTTATATCTGGTTTCTTAGTTTCTTTTGGCCACATCTTGCTTTAGCTTGACACATATCAGATTCACATCGGTTCACACTTTAGATTGGGAGTTTATGGTTATTGATCCGCATTGGTTCAAATCCTTCTTAGTTTGAGGGCCATTTTTTATGGTTAATGTTCTAGAGTCTTTATGGTACTTTTTCCCATGGAAGAGTTTTAGTTTTAGTTTGGCATCGGCACCGAGATACATGGTTTCTAGGTTTTGTCATCATTTCATCATTGCTTCAAGATTCCAGGTTGTTCCATTTGTGAGTTTTCCATGTTCTGTGGCATCGAGTTTGCTGTCGCATTATCATGATTCTGGTCCTTCATGACTCTCATTTGGTTTCTTGTAGAACATAAGTATCTTTCCTTTCTTGTAGATTGCAGTTCCAGTGTTACTCCTGAGTTTTGCTTCCAGTGCTTCTTTGCAACAGTCATCTCATTGTAGGGGGGTTTTTTCCCACTAGGTTTTCCTTATCTACCTCATTATTGCATTTCTACATGGGTACCTGATCAAGCCTTGTTGTCGGGACCCATTCATGCTTTCTTGCATTCATCTTAGTTTTAGGTGCATGCTTTGTTAGTCTCCCTAAGTTTCACTTATGGGGGGTTTTAGTGTAATTAATATTTAATTACACTTGCATAAGTTTATTTAGGTAATATTTTAATTCCTAGGTTAATTATTCTCATTCTTATCTTGTTGAGCTATATTTTTTCTCAAGATAAGATTAGGGTTATGAATACTTTGCTTTTATAAAACAAATTATCTCATGTAATTATGAATTCTTGAATAATATTATTTGCACATCTTTTTGCAATAGCTTTGCTTTTTTTGTTTTTCTCTTATGTGGAAGGTTTTTTGGTTTGCATGTCTTGTCTTGGTTTCTAACATTTAGAACTTTCACCAGTATCAAATCCCAAGCCACCTTTGTCTTTTCATGATTTTTGTCCTACAAGCAGTTTTTTAAGTTTACCGAAGATAGGTCTGAAATTATTTTCACAAAGTTTAGCCTTCTCTAGTTCCACTCTTAAGTTTACTATCTCTTGCTCAAGTCTAGAACATTCATCAGACTTGTTTTGCACCATTGTAATCAGAAATTCTTCAATCCTCTTCTTCTCTTCTACTACCACTTTCAATCCAATTATCTCTTGTTTCAGCTATTCACCTACTTCTTTGTGTCTTTCATTAAATTTCTTCAACTGTTCCTTTAGTTTCTAAACACATTCATTTGCTTCATCAAGATTCTCTTTCAGATCTTTGTTTTCTCTTTCTACTTTATCAAGATCTTCAAGAGTAGTCTGAAGCTCTCCTTTATCATACATTCAACTAGCCTTTAGGATCATCCTCAAGCAATTAAGATCTACACAAGGAACCAAAAGCTCTAATACCAATTGTTAAACAGACACAGGAAAACTAAGAGGGGGGGTGAATCAGTTGTCACACAAATTCAAACTTAAAACTTTATCACTTATCAATTCTTCAACCACTGTGTATGTTGTGAAGTAGGAACATGACTAATAGAGAAGTAAATCATCCTGAAATGAGCACAAATTTTTCATTGGAAAGCCAATAGGGGAAAAACCATGAAAAGGTGAGGGGTTAACTCACACTATATAGTATTTTAAAGAGGGATCCTTTGCCAAAGGAAGGACTCCTTGTCCAAGTACAAAGACTCACTACCTACAAAAGGACTCCTTTGTCAACTAGGAGGCTCCACTTTGCCTATACAAGACTATGCAAAAAAATAGAATGAGGCTTTACAACTGTGTTGAAAGATGCCACCTATCATATGCTTCAATCACGGTTGGAGTTACTAGTAATCGGACTTTGCCTTCGTTCTTTGCTCACTTTCACATCAAGTACTGGCTTACTGATTACTCCTTCACATTCATTACTCACTCACTATTTCTTCTATCTCTTCTATGCTATCTACATGCACTTACTGCCCTTCAAAAAATTGTTCACCATATATATATCCGATCTCCATTGTAAGCATCAATTAGGTCGACCTAATTAGATGTAATTCATTTATAAAAGATATCAACTATCGACTCCACCAAATATTTTCAAAATTCAATAAATAACTGTTAGCACATTACATTATGTTGACTCAAACCAAGAAATAAGTTTTCATATCATATCAAAATTAACTTATCAAGTCAGCTAGATATAGTGTTTGAGGCAACCAAAAAAATAATGTGACTTTGTAGTATGAGCACTAGAACACGAAATAACCTAATCATGCATGCCTTTAACATCCATAAGTAATTTCCCAAAACTGCAATCAAGAATAGTCAACCGCAGAGAGATGCGGACTGAAATACTGGAGAGGGACTAAAAATACCATATCAACCACCAGAGAAGATAAGTTAGTTATACACACTAGTTTAGAGTATCAGACCAAGCTACTAACATGGTGACATCAATGCCAACATATAGATAACCTATTCATTCTTCCAACACCCAGGGGTGGCTCTAAGATCCTCATACATAGCTCTAAGTTCTTCATGTTCTGATTTGATCTCCTTGTGCACAACACTTTTTTGCTCCTCTCTAGCTCGAAGCTCCTCATGTGCTAACCTGATCTCCTCATGTGCAACTCTCATTTTCTCCTCTCTAGCTTGAATTTATTTATTTTTAGCTCTCACTAAATCAATGGTATGTATAGAATCATCATAAGATGTTCTCCACTGAGATAGGGGCTTAAATAAGTCAGTATAGCACCTCACTCTAAGTGGTGGCCTATGCTCAATGCATATTGGTTAGTGTGGGGGCATCAATGGAACAATGTTTGTAGTAACTCGATTGAAGAAGTCATGTCAGTATCGTGTCCCAAATGCAAAAAAGAAAATATAAAATAAATTAGAACAAGATATAACATAAGAATGTTAATAACATAAATAACTAACATGTATCATCACCTAGATCCCCAACTTGTCAATCAAGATCTTGAAAGGACACTATAGGTACCATATTAGGACTTCCTTGAGAGGCAAGTAGTGGGGAGGGAATGACATAACTACTCCTTCCATTCTTGTAGGACTCAGTCCTCTCTAGAGTAGTAGGATGTGCTAGCATGATGTGAGGGTGAGATGTAGGTCTCTCCTTGGGGGAATCTTCAGCCTTTACTCACTCCTCAGGGACTCTTGCTAGCTATTGATCCTCATCCTCTCCCTCCTCCTTTAGGTCATCATCATCATAATCATCATAATAATCATAATCATCATAATCATAATCATCATCATCATCATCATCATCATCATCATCATCATCATCATCATCATCATCATCATCATCATCATCATCATCATCATCATCATCATCATCATCATCCTCATCATCATCATCATCATCATCGTCGTCGTCGTCGTCGTCATCGTAATCATCATCATCATCATCATCATCATCATCATCATCATCATCATCATCATCATCATAATCACCCTCTATTGTGTCCCCATCTATATTATCATCATTCCTCTATGTGTCATTCCCATGGTGATGGGGCCAAGGTCTGGGATCACATACAAGATTATCGATAGGGAAGGTTGGTTTGGGGCACACAACATGCCACCACCTATCATATGTAATCGATGTGCCTATATTATCCTCATCATATACTAGGAGTACATCTTGCTCCTCATCCTTTGGATTGCTAAGAGTGACATCTATTAGTGTAGGATGGCAAATGTCTTGTGGCCTAGTACCACTATGTGCCTAGTGCCATTGCATGTAGATATATGATATGTAGGCCTTAGACTAGGTCCTATCTGTATCTAACCAAACTATCTCATCACACAATCATAATAGAATGGAATGATGATGTAGTTGTGTCTCCCAAATAATAACCTATCTCATTGCATCCTAGATACCTGATGTGCTAGACCTATCTACTAATGTAGAGTCTTGTATGGTCTTTATAAAATATCACCATACCCTAAACGATCAAAAGCAATTCTCGATTACAACAGGTCTCCACATTGCTAGGGTCACTTGAGTGTATAATAGGAAACTCATGGATAGCCATCAAGGACTACCATGGGATATCCCTCTGGTCTAGTGCATGTGA
>VDFB02124018.1:0-17479 GCA_007258455.2 Sequoia sempervirens | reverse complement strand
TTTATTATCATGTTGATTGAAGTTCTTGGGAAGAACATTGATAATTTGGTTGCTTCTCAAGCTTTGGTTGGTACTAAATTTGTGTATTAGTAAATCCCTCATCTCACTAACTATTTTTAGATGATACAATTTTGATTTAGGACCTCTTCTCTTGTGGAATAAAATATTTAAAAACAACTAGTAAATTAGTATGTAATTGTTTTGGCTAGCATAACAACTATGAGAAAATTATTGTATATTTCATGAACATAGAAGATAATCTTCAAAACAATATTTTTCATGTGGGTATGTACTAGAGATAAAATTATTTCTACTTACTTTACGTTTCTTCTTACTATGAATAAGATTCTCCAAAGAAATTATATGGAATTGTGTAAATAATTTAGAAAAAGCTTGTTGGACAGAAAGGTAAATTCCTTAGCCAAGAAAATAAGTTCCAAAACCTGAAGACTTCTCTTAAAAATATTCTAATGTGTTATTTAGCCTTCTTGAAAATTCTCAAATGTATGGTAGAGAAAATATAATATATTTATAATAAGTTCCTTTCGATAGGTATGTAAGAAATAAAGACTTACCTTGGTTCGTTGGTAAATGGTTTGTAAAAGTAAAATAAATGAGGGTCTAGGTCTTAGTAGAATTCAAATATTTATTAGACAAGATTTTTTGATATTTAACTATAGAAGAAAAAGATTGGACTCTAATTGCAAGGGATAAATTTCTCTCAAACCTTGATCAAATTCACTTCCTAAGATCACACAATCTTCCAAAGGGGTCCATTATATGGAATCCCTCAATGGAGATGATAGGATTTATCAGTAAAGGTATTTGATGGGAAAGTTATATATGGCAAGAAAATCACATTTTAGGACATTTGGATTTATTGAAGAGCTTTACATTCTCACCAATTATTTTCTCATCTAATTTCTCCTATTTCAAATCTTTTTTTTTAGGGTTGCTTTTTTTAAGGGTAGTTATACCATAAAATGGAAGTACTTTTGATACTTGAGGATAATAGTGACCTTGCAATTTATTTTAATCACTTTTGTACAAACCTAAAATTGACCACTCATGTTTGATCAATTTTATTCCTTATTTCATCTAATTCCTCATGATATAATTAAATAATATCTTATCATTTAATGAATATTACATATGTATATCCTAATTCTTTGAAAGACTTGAAGTAATTAATTAGTTTAATTACTTAGCATATTTACCATACTTCAACCACTTCTTCCTCTAAATTAAATAAATATTGTTATTTATTTAATGTGCCCTAACATCTCCTCACATGAATTAAATAAAAACTATATAATTATCCCCTATTTTATCTATCCAAATGTAATATGCTCCATATTTTCTCACTTGCATGTAATAATTAGTCCTAATCTTAATCCTAATCACCACCTAACCTACTCCTATTCATTTGCACATTTCTTAACTTATGATTTGGGAATGGTCAACTCCCTTTTCACTAAATTCCCACCCTCCATGTCCTTATATACTTAAATGCCTTCCCATTTTGGTAAAGGTACCCCACATGGGTTTTTGTCCCAAAGGTGCTCTTAATTAATTTAGAATTCCTTTACTACATTCATTTTCATGTATTGGGTGTGTAGGACAAGGAAGGTCTTTATGAATAGGATCCTCCTCATCCCCCTATGGTACCTTGTAAGGTACCATTTCCCCATAAGGTTGTCTCATTGTGAGACTTGTCATAATCTTGAGTCTTGAGAGGTCATCTCCCTCTCACCTCTCCTTGTGATGCCACTTGGAAAAATCTCATGATATTTTATGTCTCATCCATTTCCATCCCTTTCTCTTCATCAAGAAATCGTAAACTTCCATTCCTTCTCCATATAACACATAAAACTAAAACTTAGCCATTTTGATCATATCATGCAACCTTGAGAAAAATAGTTCTATTATGCTACCAAATTTGAGTTAGCACACATCAAATTCAACAATATTGGGCTAATATACATGATGAGGGCTTTGACATACGCTGGTTTCATTAAATTCCATGGAGGTTTGATCCTTCTTTTGGCCTAATTTAATTTTTGTGTATCTTTTTGTTTATTTATTTATTTATTACAATTTCATTTCATTTGTGAAGAATATTTTCATGCACACATTTTGGCACACTTGGTGGGACCCACATCACAAGTCATTTAACAATTTTTTTAAAAAAAATCAGTTATTTTACATCTATAGGTTCATGTAAAGGTAGATATGTTCCCACTTGGATGGATATGCCCTGTAAATGGGTAGATCATATCTTATAGAGGCATATCCACTTTGGTTGTCCACTAACCAAGTTGGATTTCAAATTAAAAAAAATATCTAATTTGTAAATGGGTAAACCTATTTGGAAAGGGGTGGATACACTGCTACCCGGGTAACTCTGCTTGTACTTAGGAAGATATGCTACTACTTGGGTGTCTCTACTTGTACTTGGGGATATATTCTTATACTTGGGTGAATCTATTGACACTTGGGTAAATACACTTCTACATGAGCATATTTTCTCAAACATGGGAAAGTATAATATATTTGGGAAGATCCATATTTTTCTTGGGTGACTCTGCAGGTATTAGAATTGCTCATATTTTCTTGCTTTTTAGTCACATTTTCTATTTTTTTATACTTGTCTTCTCACTTTACTTTGGAATTATAGGAAGTCTCAAAATATCTTAGCTTAATCATTAATTTAGGAACACTTGGATTTTTTCTAAAGGGTTAATTAATTTTTTTTTTTATTTGGGATCATTTGTTGATGTATGCTCTTACTTTGCACCATTTAGTGAGCTTTAGGGTCAAAAATCACAAATCAATCAAGTCCTAGGTTATACTTAGAATTGTTAGTTTTATGCATGTTATCTCACCTTATTATTTTCAAGAGCCTATAGATCAAAAATTCCTAGTATATCCTTCCTTTTGGGAGGATTACTATGTGATTTCATCCCCAAAAGGGAGAACCTGAAGCACATGAACCAGTATGGTATATAAAGGGTAAAGAACAAAAGTTGTACCCCAATCTATTTGTGTCATGTTTAGCAAAGCTCACATGCTTGAGTGATACCAAGCTAAGAGTACAAGGTTAGTCTGAATTACTTAGATGAATTTACCAACCCATGCTTGTGATAGACTAGTATTCACAAATCTACATCATGTACCGTATTAGTATTTAGAAGACTCACTAGATCACTAGTACTAGCCTAGATTAAGACCTTTTGGTTGTCAGTCAATGTGGTGCATGGGATGCAGATCATACCCTAAAATTACTCATGATGTACTTTCATACATTGAGATAGAAGTTAATGAGGTATCACATTTTGGTTTTCATTGGTAAGAGATCCTTCACCCTAGTGGGTTGTTATCTCTAGCTATCTAAAACCAAGTAGATAGTGTTAACACTTGCATTATGGGCCTACACTGATTGTTAATTCTACTTTACTAATTTAGGTTTTTTTATATTGCTTGTCTTCTTCTTATTAGCTATGAGTGTCTTCAATCCATCTAATTAGGATCAATATGATTTATATTCTGATTATTTAAGTCCTTTTCTGTTAGCTTAATTCATCCTGAGGTGATTTCATCCCTACTTGGATAGTTACCCTAACCCTTGGGCGAGTCTACTTTTCTCTTGGATAGCTACATAATTGGGAAACCCGGTCCATAGTTAGGTGATTGTGCTCTATTCTTCATTGAACCTACTCTTTTTAATACCATTTCACAAGGCTTCCCCTTTGGTCGATTTGCTTTATATCTTGGGTGGTATCTACTATATCCTTGGGTGGTTGCATTCTTTGGTGACAATACACCTATTTTTGTAATTCCACTTTATTCTTCACCAATTCTATCGGGTCTTTCATGCTATTCCTTCTTGGGAAACTTTTTTCTTAATTGGGTGGATCCACTTTGTCATTGGGTGATCCTTAACTTGGGTGTATCTCTTCTTACAAAGGTGGAACCATAGTGTTCTTTCCTAGGTTGATTTTTTCCCCATTGAAAATACAAAGAGATAATCCTCCTTATCATAGGTAGCTAGTGTTGTTATAATGTTGGCCCCATGATCAAATAATTTTTCCCATCCATATTAAACACATACTGGTCATTCTTGTCATATCACATCCTCCAATATCAATTGAAACTTCATCCTATTGATACAATTCCATATCTAAACATATATTATTATCATAATCATTATTCTAAATGTGTATCTAGCATCCTATTAGTCATTTGAGAACCTAAAAAATTAAATCCAACAATCAAAATTGTACTTTCTTAGGAACTTTTCCTATCCTAAGGTAGTCATTCTTCTTGTTCTAAATATTTCACCTCAAGCAAAAGTTATAGTTCACATCAAAATATCTTATTCTTGAGAACATTTCTTATCTTAAATATAATCCAACAAACCCATTTGTCATGGTTGATAATGATTCTTATCTCAAATATCAATCCAGTAAATCACACATAATGCAAACTTTAATCATAGTTAGAGTGCTAAATCAATCATCGAATACTCCATCTACTCACTCTTGTTTAGTCCCATCCTTGAACTTAGGTTCATTATATTTCAACAAAATTTATATCTAGTATTTCATGCCCATCCACACATAGTTATGAATTAAAAAAATAATGGAACAACAACAAAAAGAACATCATCATTTTCCCTACATATCTAAATAAGCTAGTAGCGGAGAATTATAGCACACCAACATGCAATGGGAACCATTTAATTTTTCTTATCCTCATGACATTGTATATATCAAGGAGGAGATGGTTTCTCAACTCGGACTTGCTCTTAGACTTTAGGATCACTACAACAATCCCACCAATGTACACATGGTGGATTGTATCATAAATGCACATGTGGAAGCTATCCTCATTAAGCTCCTCATGCAAGGTACCAAATTTTAACCTAATTTTTATTTTTCATAATAATTGGTGATTATTCGATCATCTACCCATCAATATTGTCTTGTAAATTCACAACGTGTCATACCATATTTTGGGAATGATGTAGCAATTCAGATGTGGAGTGATTTTTTTAGTGGCTAATATTTGCTAATTGGCTAATAGTTGAAATTTAGGAATCCAAAATTGGCTAATAGATAAATTTGTAGTGTGACTTGAATCACCACATTTTTACAAAATTTTATTACAGTCTTATTTAAATCGCTAGAAAAATTATTTTATTAAAAAATTAACTCTAAAATTTCCCACAATATTTAATACATGGTTAGGTCAGATTCACCTAAATTTTATAAGTTATAGTATAAATCTATATTAATTCTCCAATAGTATATCATAATGATTAGTTTCTTTAGGGCTATATTTCCAATCTTTAGTTTCCACCTTCGATTTATAATATAATCTAATGACCCTCATTGCATTTCATGAGGTAAAATGTACCCATGATCTATAATGCTCATGGGGCCTGCAATTTCTTTTGGATTGTTGATCTTCTAATAAAAAATTAAAAAAGCAATTTTAGGTCCCATAAGCATTATAGATCATGGGTAATCAAAGGTCCAAAAGCAATTTTATGCCCCATGAGCATTGCATATTGTGGGTACATTTTACCTTCTAAAATACAAGAAGGGTCATTGGATCAACGACCCAAAGGTAATTATAGGAATCATGAGCATTATAGATCATAGGTACATTTTATCATGAAAAATACAATGAGGGATGCTATATTATATTTTGAATCAATGGTGGCAAGTAAAAATTATAGTATTCCGCTTTAAAAAATCAATAATTTCCACCCTTAGGCCCCTACTTTTTTGTAATTTTTATTTTTAGATTGGAAGGATTCACCGTCATAATTAATGCATTTTCCTATTATTTTCAAGATTCGTCAATATTTTATATAAAATTTTAGTGATTACAAGACAAATAGCCAATAAAATTATAATTTTTTTAAAAAGGGAAGATTTTCTAATAGAAATTAATACTTTTTCCCAAAAAAAATGAAAGATTCACAAGGATTTTATATCTTTTTTGAGGGGGGTTTCTTAAAGTTATCACTGTCAACAACCCTTTTCTCAATCCATATATTGGTATGGAGATCGGGACTCAGTCCTATTCATGGTCTTGATCCTACATCTTCTACCCAACTTCCAAGTTTAATCCTCCACAATATCAAATCTTCCATTTCACAAAAATGATCCATTCCACACCTCATGAAAATGTGGTGATGACTACGACTAACACTCTTGTATTAACACCCATTCATTTTAATATTATACTTATTCTATTGGTGTATCATACCTCTCACATATCCTTTTCATCCTCCTACTCACATTCCATAATATTATCCTAATCCACCTTCACAATCTCATCATAATCATCCTCCACAATTACTTTTCTCTCCTCGACAGTACAAACATACTACATCAATACCTCCCCTTGATCCCATTATACTCCAAGATCAATACCTCAATCAAGCTCCAACTTCCCAAATCAATACCAACACATATATATCCCATAAGATATATCAGAACAATTATAATTGTCTCTACTACCTCTATATTCCTCATAGGAATCTCAAAAACCCCACTAATATTGCACTAATCCTCAAGTACCACATAAAAATACACTCTAATATCCATCACAATAATATCCTTCTCAACTACCTCATCACCCACCTAACAACCCTCTTAAATATGAATCACACCGAACTCTATCATCTCACCAACCATCATACTTCCACCTCAACATTAATCTCAACCATCTCAATGTAACTGGCCATGCAAACCCCAGAGAACAAAAACAAAGCAAATAATTTTTTTTTTTAAAACAATACAATTCACTACCTATCGCTATATTCAATGATCACACAAGCTACAAGAAAAGATAGAAGTGAATTACTAACTTTGAAATAGAGTCTACTTACTTAGGTCAGCTTGATACCTCTTACATTCTATTTTATTAACAAGTCCTTGCTCCCAATGCCTATACCTGCAAGGTCTACATGACTTGGCACACACATCAGATCAAAGATAGTTAGCACATGATCACTAAGAGAAGCTATATAAATCAATGGTAGTTTTTACGTTATCAAAAATAAATGACAAATCTCAAACAAGACTCAGGAGAATAGTCCTAGGGGCCCGACCTAATGCCTCAGGGGCTCATCACTCGATGGCCTTGCCTACGTATATAATTCGCAGAGGCACCTTAGTTCGACAACTTGAGCTGCTCCAACTCATTGACTGACCAACCAAGGGTTCACTCATAAGACTTTCAAGGAGGAATCTACTCCAACACAAAAGTAACACAGCACCACAAATACACGCTAAACTCAAACCTCTATTCATAAGCATTATGTGACCCATACAAAATTACATACTAGAAGAGTGGGTATGCAACCCTTTCTAGGGTCCATCACCCCAGACAGTTTCTTAGGCGGCTGCCACCCACTTAGGTGAAGCCGAAGACTGCTGAACTAGATAAGCATATTCTTGCAAAAATAAAATAACAATAGCCTACTCAAATATTTATTCATACTTGCACAAGGAAGGTCACAAGGCATAACAACATTTCCTTTTAGCTAGATAGCTCACGATAAAACATATACTTATATATATTATAGCTATCCACCGTGAACGAAAATAGTGATTTCACATCATTCTTGGTTAACAAACAAACAGTTAGTATAGGTAAACTTACAATAGATATCAACTCCTTATCACTAGTCAAACACTACTCAATAAACCAATACTTAAAACTTAAACATTCAACGATATCAATTTATAATATACAAATTGATGATTAATGTATGAAAACATTTCAAGGGTCATTCAAAATGAGAATTCAACAATGTAATATCAACATTTGAATTATATGATAGTACCATTTCTATTATAATCAAGATAGTAATCTACACTTGAACTATGTTATCCTTTACTATTTCTTAGCTCCTATTAACTAACATTCCCTTAAACATATCAATCAAACATCTTTAGAACCCATGTATAGCTAATAAATTGAACTAACATAATATATGCAATTAATAAGGTTGAATCTTAAAGCTATCTAAAACTATAGTCCATCAGTTATTGTTCCAATATTAATAATTGCAATGAATAAATATGAGTTCGTAGATATTCTAATTGGTATAAGTATATCAAGTAATGGTAATGGATAATAAGCTAGGTTTATCACATCATAACCTAAACGATGAATTTTCTAAACCAACAATAAATGAATATCACACAGGCCTATTATAAAAACCAAGTAACCAATAATATACTGATTTTAATTTAATAAACCATACCTGCTAAGTCCACATAAGGAAGAATCTAAAATGATCTCTATTTTATCAAGATATTTCTTAGTTGGGCAATTCTACAATCCACAAGTGAAATCATTTAAGAGTTCTCACTAAAACCAAAGATCCAAGAATTAAATTAATATGATCATTAAAAGATTCCAACCTCCAATATAACCAATTACAATTGTCTCGATATAAACCATACAATAAATTAAGGCTTATTTTCTCCAATATAACCAATTACAATTGTCTCGATATAATCCATACAATAAATTAAGGCTTATTTTCTCCAATATAACCAATTACAATTGTCTCGATATAATCCACAACCAACGAAATAAAGCAAATTTTCTGTTTAAAAATATTTATTCAACCAAATCAAATAATAAAATAATGTCTTCAAAAAATATAAATCCCTATATATAAACATTATCTAACATTTTAAATAATATACAAAAATTACATTTATTTTTTTAAAAATATAATAACTTAATGTTAACATTAAATAATCAC
This sequence comes from Sequoia sempervirens, assembly GCA_007258455.2. Lineage (NCBI taxonomy): Eukaryota > Viridiplantae > Streptophyta > Pinopsida > Cupressales > Cupressaceae > Sequoia > Sequoia sempervirens. The sequence continues at coordinate 8,682 of VDFB02124018.1, read as the reverse complement.
AATTACTTTTTTAAAAATAAACAATATTAATTAAAATAAATATATATATATATTTAAATATAAAATATATAATAAAACAAAATAAAATAAAATAAATAAATTAAATAAATTTAACTTTAAATTAAATAAAATTAAAAAGTGGTTGTCGTCGCAATCCTTGCAAGGACTGCGCTCGGCAGTCCCTGTAGGGACTGTGGTGCATGACAGTCGAGACTGCCGTGCACAGCAGTCTTCAAGACTGTTGTGCGGTAGTCAATCCGCCACACAAGAACCATGGGGGGTTCGGCCAATGCCGTCCCTCCCCAAACTAATAAATAATTTATTTTATTTTATTTTATTTTTTTATAAATTTTATCCTTTATTAAAAAATATCAGTCCATCCTAGACACGGATTCTGACGGCCATTACGGCCAATAAAATTCAATTTTAATTAAAATTATGAATATTTACAAGCACAAAAATAATTAATTTATATAAATATATACGAAATTTGTATATACATATATATATATATAATATATTTATATACACTTTTCAAATGAATAAATATCTTGTTACAGGTACGGAGGACAGAAGAACAACAAAATAAAGTTAACTTATTTTTTATTTTTATTTATATATATATATATATAAATGATATATTTTCATAATCCACAAAACAAACTGTCTTCAGAGATAATTATGTATATTTTCAAAAGAAACACACAAAATCAATTTAAGGCATAGTTTATTTTCATAAACACAACATTATTTTCTGAAAGCTAGATTGAAGGAAATATTCATAGAATAAAATTTTTATAGACAATCTTTATTTAATTTCTACAGTAATTTTCACTTTTCAATAATTTCTCTTTTCTAAGGTTTCCTTTTTCTTTCACCACTTAATCTGATTATTTTTCTGTTTTCATAAAATCAAAAGTCCAGAAAAGAAAAAGATAAAACCTGGAGTCCTATACTTATTTGAAAATCTGATGCTGCCATTGATTCTGATGGCCTCTCCGAAGAGCTCCTCGTTCCTGCTTCGAAAACTCTTCTCCAGAATACTCCCTATTCACTTGTGTAGCTCTGGTCTCCCTAATCCTCTTTGTGTGTAAAACTCCCTAAATTTTTTAATTAAAATAAAAGATAATACCCTTCCATAGCAAAAGTTTCAAAAACTATAAATAAAAGAAATTATATTTTAAAAAGCAAGCTTTTCAGTTAAATATCAAATCACATTCACTCTTTTATCTTTTTCATTCTTTTATTTATTTATTTTTCTATTCCACAGTACTTTTTGTTTTTACAACTTTACTTGCAAAGCACATTATCTAATTAATTTAAACAATTTATTCTAAACAATTATCCTCAATAAAATAATTGATTAAAATAATAAACACTATTTAATATTTAATTAACATTTAATAAAATACATGACTTTTAAAAATAAATAAAACATTTAAATATTTAAATACAATTTAATCTAACATTTTAATAAACAATATTACCCTTATTTAATTAATCCAATCACAACATATAAAATACCATTAGAAGCTCTTGTCCCATCTTCCTCTTCTGATTCCTTAGCCAGACCACCTGCACATCCTAGGTGAGAATGGAGGGGTACTACATCCTCCCCCCCTAAAACTCGACTTACTCCTGGAAGTCACATGGCTCAAAATGGAAACATAACCACATTAGTACCAAAATTTCTCTAATCTATAATTGATGTACACCCTCTTTCTGAATCATTACAATTTGAATCACTATCCGGCTTCACATTTGAAAATAATATCTTCTTAACTACTTTTATTTATAATCCTTACATCTCTTACAATAACATACTTGGTTTCAGCACTAATAACAAAGCAAGTACTCCTATTAACTCAATTTTCCATTTACACAACAAACATCTTCAAAATATCATAGAAGGAAAACACATCAAATGATTACTTGAAATTAACAAAAATACACACCATATCATGTTTCAGTAACATATTTTAAGTCATAATTTACGATTCTCAATAATATCCAATCTATTTTATACCACAGAGTCACAATATACCCACATTTAAGACAACATGGTTATCCCTCTTTTACATCAATAGGCACAAAATATAAGAAATATTCTTCTAACACATACATACACAGTCACATCACTGGGAACTACACAACACAAGGCTACACAAGGGTCCATCTGGACACCAGAAAGCAGCATACTAAACCATGAAACAAAATCCATGAGCCAAGAGCCAATATCCATCTCACATAATCCATACCTCACACTCAGTGGCTTGATGGTGTTAGGCCACACACACATGGCAAGACCATCCAAACAAGACCACTATGACCCATCTCTTGTTGTACAAGGTGGTTAGCCTCCAAGAGATAGTCATCACACATAGGCGGGTAGTGGGTCCTAGCTATAAAAATAGCCTCACATACCCCCATCCTCATGGTTCCCTGCATCTACTTCTTTGTATACACTCACCAAGTTTGCCTCATACATCCTTGGAGAGGAATCACAATACAACAAATGGCCGACATAAAAAATAATAAGGATAAATTAGTTTAGCCACCAAAGTCATAAATAAAAGAAAACAAGAATTCAATTTCAACAATAAAGAAATAAATGTGCACAATTTCAACACTAAATCAAATGTAACCACGAGGGCTACGAGCAAATAAGATTACAAGGTGTGGCTAAACCATCACAATCAAATATAACAAGGTGTCAGCTTTCACAATCACTAGAAAATCATCAATAATTATAAAGAAAGTTCACAATCTTAGAAATTGCACTATACAACACTGCGTGACTAGATACTAGCCACCAAACGAGGAAGGAGGGAACAACGTCCAGCTATACAATAGCCCCCCATGTGGTGTGGAGTGAGCACGCCATCCACATGACTTAGAGTGTGCTCCTCGGCTACACTCTGCCTCGCATCGTCACGTGACCTGGACTAACCAAGTGGCCCACGCACTCCTTGGTTGTCCGCATAGGATGTGCACCTCGGCCTCCATCCTGCATCGCATCTCAGTGCGGCATGGTCATACACCAGCTGGAGTAGGCACGCACTGGTCGTATGCCGCATGGCAGTGTGTCCATGGCTCCGCGGAAGTAGGCACGTGCTAGACACACCCCGCATAGCGATACCTCGTGGAAAAGGCACATGCAGGTACTCGCCATCGCCAGAGGTATACATGGCTAGGACCTACCCATATGCCAACGGACCTAAACACTGTCGAAAGCAAACATGAGTATCCCTCTACAAATGTGTGAGGCCCCATTACGCTCATCACACAAGTAGGCTATCATAGCACATCTCATAGTGCACCTTCACGTGTCTAAGCACGTGGCATCATGTCCTCGAGCCCAGCTCGCTACCATCAACAACACGGCATCATCACCAGCACTGTGTCAGAACATCAGTGGGGTGTGGCATCGTATCCATTGCATCATGTCGGAACATGTGCAAATACGGTGTATGCAATACATATATGGGCATATCAATATGGGGCTACTCGAGCTTCACCTCTCATACGGACGAGGTTCACTCGCTAATGTCAGCTCAACGTCCCTATGGACGGCCAGACCAATACCAACAACCAATGCTGCTATACTCAAAACTATGGGGTTTAGGCTGGCACATATGAATCAAGTACCCTGATCCATCATAAGGGAAAGTAGTGAGTACGTTTCCTCGGGATCGGTTGAGCTAAGAATACTCTGCGTCGCAATATGCGTACGCTACACACTCCGCCCAAGGAACTTTGTGGCTGCTACTACCCCTTCACAGATTGAGGGACTAGAGAACCAAAAGAAAAGAATCCATGAAACTAGCTTTTGGCTACTCTTATATGTATAGATTTTCAACCACACGTGGGTTGGCCCTCAATCAGGTAACAAACATACAAGCACACTTAATGGTATGGTTAATTCCACACCAGCAAATACAATATAGTCTCCATGAATGGGTACACAGTATCACCATCCCATGGGCACACAAAGCAAGCACGAGTTTAACACAACACACAAACATTGCACAGATACTGGTTTCCACAAAACAAGGAATACATTCATACCTACTATTATAGAAAACAAATTTTCCTTATTCTCATATGCACATACATGATTGATGCCACATATCAAAAACAAGTACTCCCAACATCCTCCATACTTTTCTTCTGAATTTATAAACTCTTTAATCACTTTTACAATTCCTTAAATATCAACATTATCCTCTTCCTCAAGTTCAAAGATCAATTTTATCAACTCCCTTAAAGCTAGAATTAATTCCATAAGCCTAAACAATCCTCACCCGCTTCCTCCTAGACAAACATACTCTCTTTTTTAATCACCTAATAATCTTCTTGATTCACAAGAAAAATATTTTTATCACCATTTACTACATCATACACTTTACGAGAGATAAACATCAATGTCTTTCAATTATAGAATTCCTGTTTGCTTCCATCATTCATAATAATACACGCATAAAGAAACTTTTATTTTCATGTCATGAAACAACATTTACCCAAGTTATATCATTTACATTTGTAGGGGAGAGTGCACTTAACATAGAAACACATCATATACATGTCAAAATGCATTGTCTTTCAACACAAAACATTACCATTTATTTACATACTAGATTCAATAACAATTAAGAAGAATCGTCAATCAATCACACACCACAACACATCAATTTTGTATTAATTCAAGATTTCATTAAATGAACATACATCATCACATTTTCTCCTAAGGTAAAACATTTATTTGATCGACACAAGGTCTTTAAACACCATCCAAGTACAACACATTTATAAAATCAAAATATTTAATTTTTTTCACTTCATGAAAATGCCTAGGAGATTGTTTTACCCATACCCCTAATCACACTCATACAATGCAACATTCTTACCACACTTCTAGCACTCTACGAACTTCAATTCTATAAGATTTTTCCCTATACACTGGTGCAAATAATATATGATCAACTTCACCTATGAATTTATACTTATGAAGAAAAATTTGAAAACTCAAATTTATTCCTAAACTTGTTATGCACAACTTCCTTTCATAAAACTTAAAATTAACTAGCATATATAAGCATTTAATAACCAATGTACTCCTAGAGCATTCCCTTAAAACTTATGCATCCAAAAACACAAGGAGAAGAAGTGTTCTTTGCAAGGCACACACTAAAATAAGTTTGTTAAATTAATTTTGAAGGTTCACCCTAAACCATATTTCATACATGTTACATGATCAAGTCACTCACTTGCACCAATCATAAAGGAACCATCATAATTATTTTAACGGATCACTACTTGACAATATGATTATACTATACTACATTCCTTTTATACTTATATAGTATATTTCAATAAAAATATATGCAATCTCAATCTAGGAAAACACTAAAGTCATTCTTTTATCTATTTCTACTTCTAACCTTCATTACTCATAATGAATTTTCAGCACATAGCCTTAAAATCACATAGAATACAATCAATGCCCACATACATCAAAAGAGGTAGAATGAGGAAAAATAAATAAATAAATAAAAATTCACATAATATAAAGTCAACAAACATACACCCAAAGAGAAGATGCACGAAGATAAGACAATATAACTAACTTCAAAGTCACCTTGACCTCACTCAAACTCAAAGTTAAGAGAACACACAAGAGAATGTTGAACAACATAACTCTCACCCTCAACAAGTTAAGACTCAACATGCTCATCTACACCCGAACGACACAAGGGTAGAACTATATCCGTATTGACACAACGACTCACCACAACTAAACATGGTAGCAACATTACCCAAAGCTCCCAGTGCTGCAACCTGGCTCTAATACTAAGTTGTAACGCTCGCCATGCAAACCCCAGAGAACAAACATTGCAAACAATTTTTTCTTTTTAAATAATACACAAAGTAAACATGCATTTGTACATTAATTACATTAACATTGCACATTAATAACTTAACATTACATTCTCTGGGGCACGTGAGGTTACTTCGCAAAACAACTAATAACAAAAGTAAAAGATAATTATTAAACAACTTGACCAATTGTACTACAATAATCATTAATAAAAGTACATCCATAAACTAAGAGTGAAAGTATCACTACATCCCATACTACAATCATATAGAATCTCATCCAATAAAGTTACAAAGAATCCTAAATATTACATCATCATTTTAATATTACATTACAAGCTCATGATTAATAATTACATCAAATTTCCCAAACGTGTGGGATAATATAAATACAATGAAATATGAATTACAAAGGAACACTGGTGCAACACCAACTGTAGAAATGCTGAGAAGATAGACTGCTGATGGGGAACCCAACGGGTGAGGAGCACGTTCCACCCAACCATGTGAGTTATGAAGAACTCACCTCCCGTGCTTAGAGGTGACAAGGAAGTTAACTCGACCATGATTGTCAAACCGACTCCGTGAGCAACATAGTACGAATACAATTACAACTCAAGGTTACAATGACATAGACCACAACATTCACGAGTCAAGAAATAAGGTAAAGATAAGAAACTCGCCACAATTAATCAAAGCAATGACAATTAAACAAGTCCAAAGAACATTCATAAATAATTCTCAAAAGAATCTGAAACACATTAAGCATGTCACTCCCAAAACACATTTCCAGAGGCAATAAGCAACAAAGCAAACGGGTATCTAATGGAGAGTGTCATTGCTTAGCTCTCCCTAAGACCCCTAACATAAACCAGAACACAACAAGGGTTGTACCTTCAAGTATAAGACACATAACACAAAATAAGACATGTGAGGCAAATCCATCTTGCAATAACTCAAGTTACAGTGAACACCATTCTCGTACAACCCTTCCAAAATTTAATGCTTAAAACCATGTAATATTCCGATCCCAAAGGTACAAGAATAAATGTCCAAGAAAATAAATCATGCCTCTGGAACAAGGGTTTGTAAAACAACAGGTTTCCCACATGGACAACACTATCAAAACCATAACATAAAAGAAAACTCGCACTATAATCTGCAAGGTTGCACCATTTAATTCCATTCCCAATTAAATAATTCAATTAATTTCCCCAATTAACTAATCATTACAAGATTCCAACTTCAATTATAACCAAATACAATTGTCACGATATAATCTACATACTATTCAAATTAAGACTAATTTCATGTTTAAAAGATATTTGTTCAACCTAGCAAATAATAAAATAATGCCCTAAATAGATGTATATATAACATTATTTAACCTTTTTAAATAAAATACATAAATTACATTTTTAGATAAAAAAATAATATTAAATAAAATAATTCTAATTATATTTAAAATAAAATAAATTATAAGTTATAATATTTAATAAAATATTCACCTAAATAAATATACATACATACACATATATATAATAATAAATAAATTAAATTAAATTAAAGAACAAATTTAAAAATATAAACAATAATATCCCCCGTGCCCTTCCTATTGTCAGCAATTCTCAGAAGGATCAAGTGCCTTCATAGCCCTGATCACAAGACGTGCCTTATAGGACTCACAGGTAATCACCATGTCAGAATAGGGTATAGGCACACTGCCCTGTCCTCCCCAAAGCCCCTTTAAATTCTTTTTTTTAATAATTCTTATTTATTAGATTTTTTTTTTTTTAAATTTCATTTTATCATAAATGTAAACATTTTCGTCCTAAACAGGGATGGACGCCGACACAGTTCACCATGATATTAAATTTGGAAAAAAATAATTTTCAAATACATTTTAATGCAAACATAAATTCATTATATATATATTTTATAAATAACTACACACAAACAATTTTCTGTGTAAAATACAGAACAATATAAATTTAATACAATATATATTAATAATTATCAAAATAATATTTCAAAACCATCTAATACGAAGATTAATTTCTTTTCCACAGAAAGATAATAGAGAGAAATAGGGCATATCCCAACGGAATTTGAAAAATTTCTTTTCAGTTTGTTTGCAAAACCTGATTTCTAAATTCAACATGAATTTTGTTTTCAAAGAAGACCTATTTGTTTATTCATTTTCTAATCTCAAAGAAATCATTTAAATCTAAATCACAAAATGATTTTCTTTTTTCAAACAAAGATTGATTCTAAAACACCTCTTTATTTCTTTTACAGATTTAAAACCATTAAGAGAAGAGAGTGGAACCTGGAGTCTTGCGCTCTCGAGGATCCGATGAAGCTAGTTTCTGACGGCCTTTGTGAAGAGCTCCTCCTTCCTACTTTGAATCTCCTCTGAGTAACCGTGCTCGAACTCGAATTCGATCCTTTGTTCAGAAGACTCCAGAATAACCAATAACAGATTCCAAGTCCCTTTCTAGAACTCTCCTCCAAAATATAGCAAAAAATTCAAAAATAACATAAACAATAATTTGTGCAACTCTGTAACACTAATCCTCTCTCTATCTCCCAAAACCCTCAAAAATTTCAATTCAAAATAAAAGATATTACCCCTTTCTTTCAAAAACTCTCAAAAATCATAAATAAAAGAAATTATATTTTTAAAAGCAAGCTTTTCAGTCAGATCTGAGTTCTCATTCGTTCACACAACTTTTTCATTCTTTTATTTATTTATTTTTCTATTCCACAATACTTTTTGTTTTAATTTCTATTTTTACAACTTTA